>CM033471.1:264766427-264810135 GCA_019447015.1 Hymenochirus boettgeri | reverse complement strand
GGACGTTGTTATGGCAGGTTCATGGTCAGTTTAATAAAATCGGATGAGTTTCTACAAAAAGGAATGTTACAGTTACTGGTATGATCATAAAGTAGAGTTAGGAAAGGGTTGTCACTGTGGAGAACGGTTAAGCTCTGGAACTGTCTTCCAGCGACGTTGTTATGAGTCATGGTCAGTTTAATAAAAAGGGAGGTTTTCAAACAAGGAATGTTACAAGTTCTGGTATTGATACATAAAGTAGAGTGATCAGGGAATTTCAATTGTCACTTGGAATTCAATTTTTCCCTTATACATATTGGTGGGTTTTTTTTTGCTTCCTCTGATTCAAAGTTAGGCAGGAAATGAGGATATTGCTAATGGGTTGGACGGATGGACATTGTCTTTATTCAACATACGAAATATTGCTATAACTATACTAATGGTTCATCCATGGTTCTTTATTCTTGTTAATTTCCCCCCTAATTTTTTTTTTTTACTTTTGTACCCAGTAAAACAGACCGTCCTGCCTGATTGACCAGCTCGAAGCGGGCCAAGCTTCTTCCTACCATGATTAGCGGACAGCTTACCGTGCCTGGTAAAGGGCCAGAAACTTACATAATCAGCTGCTGGTCAGGATAAACATGGAGAAAACATTCCGGTGAATACTTTAAACATCCGAAACGCTTGACCGGAACCAGACCAAATCAAACATTTCACCTATTGTAAAAATAGACATTTAAACCCTTTATACAATGTAAAACCATTATGAGGCAAGGCAGTGTATATTCATCAATTATCCTATTATTTGTTAATTCAACTCAAGAAAGACTCAAAGAATTATGGTCGGTCTGAAACAAAAAATGCAAGGCAAGGCCATGTTGTAAATAAATGAAAACAATTAGGTGTACCACATGCGATGGGGATTTGACAATAAAAGCACATGCACAGAGCCCTCAACCTTCAGAAATCCTATGGTTGCTAATCCGTGTCCTGTCAAACCAGTATATGCAGTATCAGAAGAAAAGTAGAGTAGCATCAGCTATAGGAAGACTCTTCAAAACACATCGTTTATCTGCTTTGATTCACACGTTACATGTTCGGACGTTGGGTACTTTTGGAAGGAAAAATTTAAGTTGTGAAGAAAGCAGATTAAAAAGATCCTTCTTTTGAGAGTTCCTATATCTGGTGCTACCTCTACCTTGTTCTTCTGTTACGATTTGAAATAAGTTGAATTTTTTTGGTGGCTGGAGGTTTATTGAAAATGTTTTTCTCCGATGCTTATTATATCACACCCATATAAGTTGCCATAGTTCTGCTTCTTCTCATATATTTAAAAACTTAATAAACAACCAGTTTGACTTTCCTTGTCGCTCCTGAGAAGGGGGAAGGCTTATAAAATCCGGGAGGAAGGAACGCCCAAGCAGGTCAAAGCCCTTTGTCACGACCATGTCTCTCTCTATCACTGACCGTTCCATTCAGTCTTTCCGGATTGTGGATTAATTATCTGGTGAATATACACCAGCAGGAATTGATATTGATGTTGGACTCTCTTTGGGTGGATATGTGACCAGATTCCTTGCATGGGACCGGTAGATAGACGGACTCTTTCTAACATAATGATTTAAAAGTCTTATCACTCATTTAATATATTATGAATGCATAGCATTCAAACTAGTCACTGATTGATGCAAATTACTAGTAGGGAGCGTGATGTCATAGATTGGTCACACGTTTAACCGTAAGCAGAATGAGCAAATCTAGGTCTTGTTATGAAAACACAAACCATGGCATGAAACGGCCACATTATGTCACAAGAAGGTTGGACTAATGCGCCACCTTACAAGGCATTAATTGGTTGTCCAGCAAGATGTGAGGCCACACTATCATTTTACTGTGAGTCCGATTGGCATCGGTTTAAAAAAGCGGGACAAAATGGCCTGACTATCACTAGGGTGCCCTGTTGTCCTTGTGCTGTGATCGCTTACGAATGCATGTGATAACGCTAGTTTGTTGTGTGATTTGCTATGCATTTCGATAAAAGGAACATTACCAGAATCTCCAGCCCATTGCTGCTGTTTAACACACTAGAGTCACTATGCAAAATGTGTATACACCTTGCAATATGTTTGAAATATAGGGGATATTAGGTGAGAATGTAATTTACATGTGTTATTTTCAAGTTATATATTTTATGTACCCTACCATTATTGATTATTTATATTTTTTCATGAACGTGTGTATAAAAAATGGATTTCCGAAATATAGTACAAAAAGGCCCCACACCCTTAGACTGACGCCTTTCTAAAAGACACATCCCAAGTGAATGGTTTTCAAATCTGAGCAGGTCTTCGGTCAGTAGTTCAAGCGTGTATAAGTTAGACTTTCAAAATCATTTGAAATTCATGGGGAAATCTACACCCACATGATAAATAAGCTGTTGCTTAAGAATCTAAGGGCTCCCATTGCCAAAGAGCCAATTTATTGATATTTCTAAAAATTATCCCCCAATCAAAAACTACAAAACGCAATAAGACGGCCGTACTTACCATTTTCTGAAATTTTGTGATGGAATTGAAAGGTTCCAGTATTCCATTCACTACCTCCATCTGGTTCCCAGTATATTTTGATCTTGAAGGTGGTTTTTTTGCTTTGTTTTTTAGTGTATTGATAATGTATTAAACTGCTCTGTACAGCTAAATTGTTATATTTACGTGTATTGTGATTAGTTGGGTGTAAGCGGCGTAAGGATAAGGGGACAAACATTTGGTCTTCCAAATCGCACGCCTCATACAGATGGACTGAACGTTAGATAGGCCGACCACAAGGCAAATATGTGGGGGTTAAGGTGTCTGTGGGAATCAAAGGGAGTCTTGTGCTCAACAGTAAAAATTCAGATTAGGATGGCAAAGAAAGGTTAAGCATACAAGCCTGAAGTGTAGAACTTGCAGTTTTTCTTTCTCCCCACCCCCCCCAAAAAAAAAAAAATGCAATAAATATATATAAAAAGGATGTGTATTTCTCTCAGAAATTAAGATTATTATAGATAATAGATTTTTACTGACACACTGTTTAAATTTGATTAAACATGGAAAAACACACATTCTCAAGTACTAATCTTAGAATTGAATTGGTTCCAGAGTTTGTTACTATGCAATTGTGATTGGTTTCGGACATAGAATTTTTCTTTCTAATGTATTTTATCAGGTGTGGAAGATATTATTTTGAGCTAGTATGGATCCAGAGGGATTTTTTTTTGGCATTTTCTTTTCAGAATTATAGGTGTCTTTTTTTTCCTAAATTAATTTGCTGATAGGTGGGGGGGGTGGGTTTCTGTGGTTGTTTGTGGATGTGTTTTTATTTTTTCTTTTTTAATACGCACTTGCAGAATGGACACCCTTTGAGCTAGTTGGGGGCCCGGTCTTCGCTGTTTTGAACCTTGAACCCATATGGCATTATCCGTTTGATTCAGGGACATGTGGGAGGGTTCTGGGGAATTGCCGTTTTTTTAGGGTGTTTTTTATTCTTGCCAAGTGGTGGTTTAGGTAGGATTTCAGCCATGTGAGTCCTCTTTATTTATAGTTTTTCAATCAATCTCCTAAAAAGCAACGGATTCTTTGGATAAGTTGGGTCTGGAATAGCTTGCATGTATGTTCTGTATGAAAAGCATGGAGATTTCGAGTAATAGTAAGCTGATTAGGTGTTTGTTGAGATTCCAAAAAATATATAGTTTGGGGGGGAGGAAGTTCCATGTTTGTTTGGGGACTGTTCAAATACAGAGCACTTTGATTATTTCTTGTAATTGCTAGTTTGTGAATGCGTCCAGTTGAGATAGTTGGTGGTCCACGTCTCTGTGTGCATCCACGCTTCCTATGGCACAACAGGTTTGATTCAGAACAGGTGGGAGTATGAGATTGATGAATTTAGTGGGGGGTTTAGTTGTGGGGCGTTTCAAGTTTGGAGGTCTGTTTGGAATATACATAGCACTTGATTGTTTCTGTTTATTACACTTGTGTGATATGTGTTACCCGATTTGAGCTTAGTTGGGTTGTGCCGGCCCAGTTATTTGGGTAGAACTGTCAACGCAGATGGCATTACTGTTTGATGATCAGAAAATGTGGAAGATTGGACATTTAGTGGGGTCTTTTTTTGACCTTGGCAAATAGGTGGTTTTAGGTGAGGATTTCAACCCTTGAATTCATCTTATTTTTTTATGTTTCACAAAACTTCTCCTAAATAATCAACGGTATTCTTGTAGGATCAGTGTGGTCTGGGAATTTCCATGTATGAATGACAAGCATGGCATAGTAAAGTTAGTCAGTGGAGATCGTTCGTCGTTCCTCTGTCGTGGTGCTCTTTCTTTTGAAACGGGGTATTTCAGTGGAGAAATTTGTGTAGATTTCCCCCCCCCCCCCCAAAAAAATTAGTTTGTGGGGGAATTTACCTGTTTGGAGATGCTTTGTTTTTCCTTAGCGAAAAAAGTGTAGGCTGTTCAAATTTACAGTATTGCACTTTGATGCTTTCTTGTAATTGCATTTGTTGCAATGTCGATTCCCATTTGAGCTTAGTTGGGGTGTCGCCCAGTGTCTCTGTGTGCATCCCACGCATGATGGCGCATAACGTTTGATCAGAAATGTGGAGATATGATATTTAGTGGGTGGGTTTATTTGTGGGGGGCATTTCCAATCGTTTTTGGGGATGTTTGAAATTACATGATTCAACATTTCTAGTGAGGACTGTTTATTCGTTCAGACGTATTGAGCTTGCAGATCAGATAGTCCCGCCCTTTCTGAAGATCTAAAGCCTTCCGACACTTGACATGACTGACGAAATTTCTAAACTTTCCTTAGAGACTATATTAGAGAACGGGACGGGACGATACGGATACTATACTATGACTAGATGATACACTCGAGACGAGGACTAGACGGATGAGACAAGACTAGACTAGACTATATTATGCATACGGGACTATACTGATACGTATACTAGAAGATTTACTGTAGTACCGAGGAGAGATGACAATACGAGAATATACGGTACGAGACGATAATCGACTGAGACTAGAGGAGACTAAGACGAGAACGAGACGGGACGTAGACGATTCTATACTATACTATACTATACTATATATACTATAAATACAATAAGAGCTAGACTATTACGATACTGATATTACTATCGATACAATACTATACTATAATTAGCGATACTAGACTTCTTTTGGAGGAAGAGGAGATGAGCTGAAGGGAAGAGTTTTAAGATGACTGGAGGGAGAGAGGAGTCCAAGTAGTAGAATGTATAGTAGCCAATATGGGGAGATTGATGAAGGCTGCCCACAGCCCACAACCCATGAACACAACATGCAATGGTTCCAATAGTTAGCATGAGGTATTAGTAATGCATGTAGAAGACGAGCGGTTTAAGAGTGTTGACACAAAACAATTAAAAGGGAGAACCAACGGTGGTAGTTCAGAGACAGGAGGGTCCAGAAGCAAGGGTGTTAACGAGAGGTGTGATGCAAACATGTTTAAGGCCAGCCAGGAAAAAGTGGAGCAAGAGCAGGGGAAAGATTGTAGAATACAGCGTCTGAGTAAACGGAGGGATGGACCACGGGTACACATTGTGGCAAGGGGAAAACAGACTGGGTGAAGGGGTGAAAGGTTCCAGAAACCAGGTGGTGGGGCAGGCAGAAGAAGGAGAGAGTTGACTGGGGTGAGGGGAGTAGGTGCGGATATCATCCACTCTAGGTACTAACTAGTGGCAAAATCGAGGAGCGTTAAGGAATGAAGATTGTCGGTAGAGGAGGCGGCGTGTTAAGAGATCGGTAAAATAGTGAAACTGACGACGTGGGTTACTTTTTATTGTTTATAAGTTGTGATAAAGTCGGAGTGTTTACTGCTGAAAGAACCAAATTAAACACAACAACATGACCTGTAGTGGGTAAAGTCGATATGACAGCAGGATTTTCCACAGACGTCACATCCACTATACTGGACTGTTGTATGGCCATTACATTTTCCCAACATTATTGTCCATATCAGACATGTTGGAAAAGGTTCTGGACCAATAGATCATAGTATGTCGCTCTTTATTGGGTTGCGGGTAGGGCCTCCCTCTTAACCTGCAAACCAACTCATATGCTGATTGAATAGAAGGGAGCAGAACCAGTAGCACCCACCAGCAAAAATTACTGGGGTATTGAATATTATTATTATTACTAGTGTGGATATTTATATAGGGCCAAACCTTTCCGTATCACTTACAGTCCCCCCACATGTATTACATTCACATCAGGCCCTGCCCCGAGAGCTTACAATCGAAGCAATTTATTGGACAATACAACCATATCGTAGGTCTTTTATGATTGTGGGGAAACTGTGACGTCCCCGGAGGAAACCCACGCAAGCACGGGAGAAAATACAAAACTTTCAGATATGTCAAGAGTGACTATGTTATGGAAGCCACCAATGCGTTATATTGCCTTTCTAATTGAGATTCAGGCTGAAACCTTTGTCTGGATATCATAACAGCTTTTATAAAAGGGTTGGAAGAAAAGAAGTTTCATATTCAGGTTAGGAAAGGTTTCTTTACAGTTGTGAGAACGGTGATGACTGATGATGAAACTGTGAACTGTTTTCCAGCAGATGTGGTAATGGCAAGCATTGAATAACTTCAAAAAATGTCCTGGCTAAGTTCTACACGAAATATATTGAGAATTACTGGTATTAATACATATACTGTAGTTTGGTTTGGTACGGGGATACATAGAATATTGCGAAATACTGGTATAATAAATATACGTAGTTTGGTTGGTACGGGTGGGGCAGGGGGATTTTTTTTTTTTTACTATATAATATTGAGAATTACTGGGATTAATATATATACTGTCTAGATCTGGTGGGTACAGGGATACTGATAGAATATTGAAAATTATGGTTATAATACCATATACTGAGCTCGGGTTTTTTTTGGTACAGGAGATACTATATATATGAGATTAATGGTATTAATACATATACGTAGTTCTGGTTGGTTACGGGAGATACTATATAATATTGAGAATACTGGTTATTAATACCATACTGTTAGTTCTGGTTGGTACAGGGATATATATAATTTGAGAATTACTGGTATAATTACATATACTTAGTTCTGGTTGGTTACAGGGATACTATATAATATTGCGAATTATGGTATTAATTACATATACTGTGTTCTGGTTGTACGGGGTACTATATAATATTGAGAATACGTATTAGACATAACTGTAGTTTGGTTGGTACAGGTATACTATAAAATTGAGAAGTACTGTTTTATAATACAATACTGTAGTTCGGTTGGTAAGGGATACGATTATAATATTGAGAATTACTGGTTTAATACATATACGTAGATCTGGCGATTGCCAGAGATACATATTTGAGTAGTTTGAACCTTCCTATGGTGTAAATGTTAGGTAAGGATCTGGTAGGCTAACAAAGTTAGCACTAGATGGAATGGATGTTCCTTTATACAACCTCCAATACATGTACTATGTGATGTTATAAAGACATTATGGGTAGGGTATTAAAAAGGTTGGACTAGATGGATGGATGTCTTGTATACAACCTCCAATTACTATGTTACTAGTGATGTTATAAAGACTTATGGGTAAGGTATAAAGTTGGACTAGATGGATGGATGTCTTGATTCCAAACTCCATACTATGTTACTATGTAACGTTATACAGGACATATGGGTAGGGTATAAAGGTGTTGCGACTAAATGGATGGAGGTCTGTAACAACCTCCAATACTATGTTACTATGTAACTGTTTCACAGGCATTATGGTAGGGCTATAAAGTAGGAATAGATGGATCGTATGTCTTTATTACATCCTCCAATACTCATGTTACTATGTAATGTTTTAAAGGGACATTAAAGTGGGTATAAAGGTTGGACTAGATGAGACTTCTATCTTTATACACACCTCCAATACTTATGTTAATATATAACTGTTATACAGAATATAGTAGGGTATTAAGTTGGGACTAGATGGACGTATGTCTTCATACAACCTCCATACTAGTTACTATGTAACGGTTAGACAGGACATTCTAGGAGGTATAAAGGTGGACTAGTGGACCGTATGTCTTTACAACCATCCAATTACTATGTTACTAGGTAACTGTTATACAGAATTTATGGGTAGGGTATTAATAAGTTGGGACTAGATGACGTATTATGTCTTTGAACAACCTCCATACTATGGTACTATGTTATGTTATACAGGAATTATGGGTAGGTATAAAGGTTGGACTAGATGGACAATATTGTCTTTATAACAACCTCCAATACAATGGGTACTAGTAATGTATAAAGAATTATGGGTTAGGGTATAAGTTGGGGATAGCATGGACGTTTATGTCTTATACAACCTACAATACTATGTTACTATGTAACTGTTATACAGACATTATGGGTAGGTTATAAAGGTTGGACTAGAGGACGTATGGGTCTTTACCACAGCCAAATACAATGTTACTAGTAACTGTTATACAGACATTAGGGTAGGGTATAAAGGTTGGGACTAGATGGACGTATGTCTTATACAACCTTCCAAGACAATGGTAATAGATTAACTATTTATATATAATGTCCATTAATTGAGGAGCCTTGATGTTTCCTATTGAAGGTGAAGCAGAGAATACCGCATTCTAGATGTGTACTGTTATTTGTAAGTTTTCAGTTATTTTTTTTCTTAGAATCTTTATTCTATATGAAAAGCTAAATTCTATATATGATATTTAGTAGATCAAATGGACTTGGACATTGAGTTCCTGAAAGAAAGACAATTGTAGATTAGTATGTATGAAGTTCTAGAGAAAGGTGCATTTGGGGTTTATACATTTACTACCAATGGATCTCTGTTAAGGAATTCTGCAACCTCATGGTCTGTGTTGTTCCTCCTGGCTATGGATTATTAGAAGGAAAAAGGAGAATAATCAGGGTGGCCATAGTGGCAAAGGTTGGGGCTAGGATAGAGAGGATGGGAAAAGGAAGTAATGGGGGGTGGAGGGGAGAGATGGCGGGTGGCGAAGGGTCAAGAGATCGTGCCTTGCCTATTGTAGGATTGTGGATGTAAGGAAGGCCTTGGGACCAAATACCAACAGCATCATTTTGGGGAGTGTTGCCAGACTAGGAATTAGCCCTAACAGAATGACTTTGTGTTGTCAACTGCAGTTTGGGAAAGTTTCCTCTCCCAAACCAGGACACCATAGCAACCTTGATAGTTACGGGTAGTAATAGTAGGTATTATTGTGGGGAGATTATATCGAAGTATAATAATTGGGTCTGTAATATTATATCAGCAGAATTAGAATAGAATAACTGTTCTGACTGATATCTCATTAAAAGTAGTAAGTAAAGCTAGTAAACTGCCATGCAGATTCAATCACTAAATGTTGTCAACCGATCCATGAAACTGATATTATGACACCCGTTTACAGTTATATATGTTAAGAGGAAGTGAAGATATATTAAAGTGAGCGGTCATTGTTTGGTTAGAAACATCAATAATAATAAATAAAGTTAGTTAAATATCTAACGCCCTTTTGCACACGACCAGTTAGTCATTTTATGTGCTTCGATTTTTATTATGGTGTTTGAATGGCAAAAACATTTCATCATTGACAAATCAGAGACAGTATTCAAGGGAGAAGTAGTAAAGACGAAAGATACGTTTACAGGTTCACTACCAGGGTTTATATAAGAATGCCTTTATTTCATCTAGTTTTAATATACAGCTTGTCAACTTTAAAAATAGTATATTGCAAGTGAAAAACTGACATTACTGGCTCTTCCCCGCAACCCCAACTATACTCAAACCTTCGTTTTCCCGTGTTTCCTTACTGCAATACAGATTTAGAAATCCCCGATCTATATATCACTTCCCTGTAAGTTTCCGAATTACTTTTCTATTCTTGGATAGTTGCGATTAAAGGATAAAACTAAAGTCAAAAATGTAATTTTAGTCTAGTTTGGTGATTGGGACTGGTGAAATCAAAGGGGACCAAAATGCTAATCTGAGCTACTAACCTACCAGTAATACAATACTGGCAATTTATAAAAGATCATGATTGTATTTGTATTTACGATAATGTTGTGAATTAATGCCGAGCAATGTCGCCAAATAACAATCAATATTGACGTCCACATAACTGCAGTTTGCTGTACTTGAAAACTACCCATGGATAAACCGGCCTGATGTTGATGTAGGGGTAGTTTATTTATATAGCGCCACTTGGTAACAGCCGCGGTACATTATAAACAATAAGATTATTACAGTCTGTATACGTTAGATGTTTATTATGTAGCGCCACTGGGGACACAGCGTGTACATATAACAAACAGAGTATTACAGATGTATGTATATGTTTATTTATATAGCGCCACTTGGAGACACCGTGCTGTACATTATAACAATAAGATTATACAGTATGTAGTATATGTTATTTATAGCGCACTTGGGGTACGCAGCGCTGTACATTCTAACAATAAGATTATACAGGATGTACATATATGTTTATTTATAAGCGCCACTTGGGGACACAGCACTGTACCATTTTATAAACATACGATTATACGTATGTATGTATATGTTTATTAAAGCGCCACTTGGGGAACAGCGCTTACATTTATAACAATACAGATTATACAGTAGTATGTATATGTTTATTTATATAGCGCAACTTGGGGACACAGCGCTGTACAGGATAACAATACAGATTATTTACAGCATGTATGTATATGTTTATTTATATAGCGCCATAGGGGACACAGCGCTGTACATTATAACAAGACAGGATTTACAGTATGTATGTATAGTGTATTATATAGCGCCACTTGGGACACAGCGGCTGTACATCTATAACAATACAGATTTACAGCATGTACGTTATTATGTTTATTTATATAGCGCAGAACTGGGGACACAGCGGTACATTATAACAATACAGGATTATACAGTATGTATGTATATGTTTATTTATATAGCGGCCACTGGGGACAACAGTGCTGTACATTATAACAATACAGATAGACAGCATGATGTATTGGTAGGACTAACTAGGTCCAGGGACTTATCTGTTTTCCCTTCCAAATTGGTTATCAATGATATACGTCTAGAACTGGGAAGAAAATGACACTGCACAAAGCGTTCAGTAGCAACCAAGACTTATTCTACTTTATTTTAATTGCAATGCGTATATGGTGAGCGAGGGGGGGGGGTTGGTTAGAACATTAGTATGGCAAAGTTCATATGTTGGTTTAATCAGTCCATTGTAGCATAGTCTCTCAAGGTCACATGTTAGACGTCATCCTCCTCTGAAAGATTCTTCCATCCCCACAAAAACACTGTTCTTCTGGAGAAGAATTTCCTCTTTTCTTTGCCATTTTGCCCATCTTACCGCAAACAGGTCGTAGAATATCATGTGTTTATCAAAGTTTGAGCAAGAAATCAAAACTTATTCATATATTGCTACTGAATCATTAGTTAGCAATAATAAAACATAGGTTTATCAGACAGTAACTCAACATTTTCTTTCCTTTCATGTACTTAAAACTCTAAAGATTAAAGCGATAGATATATGGGATATATGTCTCCTTAACAGTCCCCCCTAAAATGTTTATTTGCTTGTGTCCCTACTAACAAGGACATCAGAGTTGCCCCAGGAGGGAGTCCACCCTAGAGGTGGGGTTGTGGCTTTTCAGCTTGGCATGGGGACGGAGACATGCGCAAAGGCCAGGGACCAACCCTTCCAACTCCAATACCCTAACTATCCCTGTAGGAATTGTAAGGAAAGCTCTTCGAGGTTGCATGGGCGGTAAGGAGACTCAGGAATAAAATCAGGTTGTATTCATGCATTACAAAACATTGGGACCAGATACATTTGCCGCTTGTTTGCTAGCTTTCTAATATATGGGAAAAAACAACAAACTAAGAAAGAGACCAATATTAAACCTATCCAATTCAAGTAACTCTATCGGGGCCAGTTTTGCACCCAGTCATCCATCCAAAATATTGGTCCCAGGGCTAGTTATTCCAGAGTTCTTTCTTAATTCGAGTGACAAATCTTCAAGTTTCTTAAGAAAGAGTGACTTTACCATTGGGCCAGTGTATCAGGGTATATACGTAATAACAAGTGTGGAGTTGGTAAACATTGTACAAACTCCTACTTGTTAGCAAGCATTATTATCTAAGGCGATCCTGTTTTGGAAACTCATTTTGCAGTTGTGGGCTAATTGATCCAGCAACCCTGGAGTGCATCTTAGTATAGTTACAAAGCGCTGCTGATTATAGCTAAATGTAATTATCCACAATCCAACATTTATTCACGGTTATATTGGGAATTAAAGACTCAAACCTGCTTTAACCTGATCGGGCTTTAAATTCATCGGATTACCCCCCTCAGGAACTACAATGGCATCAATATATACAGAATCCAACATAAACGCAAACAGTCTTGGTATTGGAAGAATTTAAAACAAGAACGTAGTTAGACTTTCCCTTTGTGTTATGGAACCCGTTAAACTCTCCCTGAGGAGATGAGAAAAAGGATATATAAACAATATGTTTCTCCGGCAGGAGGGGTTGTTTCTTTGCAATGTGAGCGTGGATCCAAGATGGTCTCCTTCCAGCTCACTGAAGTGGGAGTGGTGAGAGAGAAACCTGGAATGGGGCCGTCAAACCTAGGTTCAAGGGAGTGGCTTTCTTACAAATTTCTTTACCAGCACCCAATCGCTGGGAGGAGGAATGAGCAACTGTTACCAGACTCAGTCGGGAGAGAGGAAGGAGCACTTGACCACTGCACTTTAGTTAATTAACCTGTTGTTTGCAAACAAAATCAGTTAAGACATCGACTGTACTCTGTAATTGCGGGGGGAACATAACACCCTAACGAGGGGCGATCAATAGGATCTCAAAGGGGGATTAATTTGTGCTCCCCCCTGGGTGTGTATCGGACATGAACAGAAGCTATAGAAGGCTATCAGCCATCCCATCCAGAATCATAAGCCATTTTAATATACGTGTGTTCGATACCATTATTCTTTAACCTTCCCATCTTGTGGATGATAGTAGGGCGGAGGGAGGTCACTCCTAAAGCAGTCAATTTCTTTAGTGACAGGTTAAATTTTCCTCTTCACATCTTCTGGCAATTCTGTATGCCTCTCAAAGCAAGCGTGATCCTCACAAATAGAGTGATGTCTGGTTGTCCAGTGGAGACGAACTGGACTGTGGGAAAGTGTGCTGTTCTTGCGCACCATGGTCCTCCATTATCTGTCTCCATGGTGTAAGTCCATCATCGGTGGTACCCCCTAGGAATTGTCAGAAGATTGAGGGTTTAAGTGGGAAACGTTGAAGCGGGACATTGTCAGTGAGATTGATTAGATGGCAGAAAACATCACCAAAGGGTCTAAAAAAAACAAATATAAATTCTCAGAGAATAACATGGAAATGCAGGGAGAAACAAAAAGAAACGGAGAAAGTAGTAGCAACTTAGGTAAGACCGGGGAATATTTAACTTCTAAGACATGATGATTTAAAATAACCTCATACTATGTGAGGTATCGGATAGTCATATTCTATTCTTAGCATTTATAAAATGAGTAGATGTAATTAAAAATTCTCCCGTGTCAATATAATAAAGTTGGGGCCTCAACAGCATTGTACAGACTGCAAGGGGTTGCATAAGGCATCCTCTGAACAGGGAACTGCCAATGTGATTTACGAAAAAAAATAAGTGATAGTTTAAGGGTGTCTCGGTTGTATTGTGAATAAAACTGCCCCCATGTGAGTTTACAATGTTCTCTTATGATACCAAATAAAAAGATTTATATACTTCACAAAAGCTCAGAAGCAGGGGCAGAGGTAAAGGTTATTACAATTATTTAACATGCTTTGTCATGTGCTGTGCCATAGAATGATGTTTGGACAAGTCTTTCAGTGTGCATTTTGGAGCATTTGGTCCCAGTGGGAGCGGTGGATTTCCTTGTTGGTACAGTTCATGAAGCTGACAAATTCAGCTTTATAAAGGGTGTTTGAAACATAAAAAGTCTTTATCTCTGGCGGGGTGACAGATGTGACCCTTGATTATTATACCAACCAAGATATTGAACTGAGTCTTTGCAATATGTATTTCTGGAAACTTTGTGCAGCACAATGAGGAGAGGGAAACATTTTACATACTCCCTTGCCGGGATACACATAACACATTAACATAATTTGACAATTAACATATTTCGATAACATTAGAACCATTGTGGCTGAACCCATTATTATTTAACACTTCCAGAGAGCCATTAGAGTACGTCACTGGCAAGTCCACTAAATCTCTATGTCAAACGTGAACATAAATTGGGACTTTTCAAAAATGAATACAAAAAGACTGAGCCGTAGCACCCCAGCGACATTGCAGAAACAAAGCATATCTAAAAATCAACAACGTATTACATTTGGGTATCGGCAGAAATCTAATAAGGGCTTAAATATCCAAACTATAGGAAACTATATGTATTGATGAGCTTAATAGGGTATAAATTAGGAAGATAGTCTTCTAAATACTCATGGCTCTAACAACGGTACAAACCATTGGCAGAATATATTAATTATAATGCTTTAAAAGGGGGTTAGGGGCATTAAAAATAATCTGACATTCAAATTTTACTCCAACAAAGTTCTGCACTACAGAAAATGAAGATACACCATTAACTTACTTAAATCGGGTTTATTATCAAGTTTAACGGGTAATCTGGTAATGGTAAAATTCAACGGAAAAAAAAAGCCAATAAACAATAGGCCATTGTCCTATTAGTGATAACTATTTTATACTCTGCAAGTACTGCAAGTACCCCAAATAAATCTCTACAAAAGATTTGCAATCAGCTGAGGGACCATTATTATAAGGAAGCTTTGATAGAGAAGCAAATAACGTCACTGGATCATCAAAAAAAATGAAACAGCTTTACGTCGTCTATGAAGAACAACAATAGGATTACCACATTCTGTCAATGAGCTGGAACACAGGAGGGAATCACGTGGGGAAAGCCATCACAACGCCATCATAGGGGATATCTATCGGTCGACTGTATTTTCACATAATACTTACTATAGGATATAACTGGACGAGTCTCACTAATGATCTACTTGTATTACAAAACAGATCTACTATTATGAGCTGATGCCTCTGAAAAAAATAATAAAAACCACCAGAAACTTTTCTACCAGATCCTTGCTCTTCACTTTCAAATCTTCACTTGTCCAAAAAACCCTATAATATAAGAAAAAAAACTTCGTAGACATTCCTACCTCCATGTGCCTATCACCTTCCTCCTAATAACCTTTCCGATTCCATTAACCACCTTCTTGAAACCTCTACACAATCTAACCCCTTTTATTCTTAAACTGTACACGTGCAGCTACATAACAAGTTAAGATCACTATGCAATTATAAATTTCCATAACGAGTTAAACCATGACATTCTACTTGGTTATCAATTGGTGATATAACAGTAAGACTGGGAAGAAACTGACACTGACACAAGGCTGTTCAGTTGCAAACAGCTTCTTCACTTTATTTTTAATTGCAATGCGTTATATAGGTGAGAGAGGGGGGGTGGTTGGTTAGAACAGTTAGGATGCAAAGTTCACTATGTTGGTTTATGCAGTCCATTGTGCATATTCTCAAGGTCACATGTAAGACGTCATCTCCTCTGGAAAGATGCTTCATCCCCACAAACACCTGTTTTCGGAGAATTTCTCTTTTCTTGTCCACTTTTACCATACTTACCGCAACAGGTCTTATAAGATCTGTGTGATCAAAAGTTTGAAGCAGAAATCAAAACTGATCAGATCATTTGATACTGAATCATTCAGTTTAGCAAAATAACTAAACATAGGTTATCAGACAGTTTAAAATAACTTTGCTTAGTATAGTATAGTACAGTACAGTACAGTATTGTATAATATAGTATAATATAGTATAGTACAGTACAGTATTGTATAATATAGTATAGTACAGTATAGTATAGTATAGTATAGTACAGTACAGTATAGTATTGTATAATATAGTACAGTACAGTAAAGTATAGTTTAGCATAGTATAGTATAGTATTCGAGACTGAATAAAGACACATGTCCATCCAGTCCAACCCATTTAGCAATATCCTCATTTCCTGCCTAACTTTGAATCCAGAGGAAGGCAAAAAAAAAACCCACCAAATGTATGAAGAGGGAAAAATTGAAAATTCCAAGTGACAATTGGAAATAACTGTGGACCAACTCTACTTTATGTATCAATACCAGTAACTTGTAACATTCCTTGTTTGTAGAAACTCATCCATCTTTTTATTAAACTGACCAATGAACCTGCCATAACAACGTCCACTGGAAGACAGTTCCATAGCTTTACCGTTCTCACAGTGACAAACCCTTTCCTAACTCTACTTTATGTATCAATACCAGTAACTTGTAACATTCCTTGTTTGTAGAAACTCATCCAGCTTTTTATTAAACTGACCAATGAACCTGCCATAACAACGTCCACTGGAAGACAGTTCCATAGCTTTACTGTTCTCACAGTGAAAAATCCTTTCCCAACTCTACTTTATGTATCAATACCAGTAACTTGTAACATTCCTTGTTTGTAGAAACTCATCCAGCTTTTTATTAAACTGACCAATGAACCTGCCATAACAACGTCCACTGGAAGACAGTTCCATAGCTTTACCGTTCTCACAGTGACAAACCCTTTCCCAACTCTACTTTATGTATCAATACCAGTAACTTGTAACATTCCTTGTTTGTAGAAACTCATCCAGCTTTTTATTAAACTGACCAATGAACCTGCCTTAACAACGTCCACTGGAAGACAGTTCCATAGCTTTACCGTTCTCACAGTGACAAACCCTTTCCCAACTCTACTTTATGTATCAATCCCAGTAACTTGTAACATTCCTTGTTTGTAGAAACTCATCCAGCTTTTTATGAAACTACCAATGAAACTGAACATAACAATGTCCACTGGAGGAAGTTCCATAGCTTTACCGTTCTCACAGTGAAAAATCCTTTCCCAACTTGAAGCCTAAACCTTTTTTTCTTTAAGTCTTAAGGGATGTCCGCGTGTCCTTTGACATGTTCTATTGGTGAACAATGCCCCAGATAGTTTATTGTATGGCCCGTTAATGTATTTATACACAGTAATCATATCCCCACGCAAGCGCCTTTTCTCCAGCGTTCACAATTGTAACTTTTCCAGTCTCTCTTCATATTCAAGCTTCCCCAATCCCCTTATTAATTTAGTTGCCCTTCTGTGAACCCTTTCCATTTCCATGATGTCCTTTTTGTACACAGGATTCCAAAATTGCACTGCATATTCCAAATGAGGCCTTACCAATGCTTTGTAAAGAGGGAGAATTACATTTTCCTCCCTTGAATCCATACCTCTCTTTATACAAGACAATACCATGCTGGCTCTGGTTGTTATTGCCTGGCACTGCTTGCTACCTTTAAGTTTGTTATCCACCAAAACTCCAAGATCCCTTTCCAACAGGGATTCACTTAACACAGAGCCATTTATAGTATAAGCAGCACAAGTATTTTTAAGTCCAAAATGCATCACCTTCCATTTATCAACATTGAATTTCATCTGCCACTTAGCAGCCCAATGTGATAATCTATCTAGATCCCCCTGTAACGATTGCACATCCTCTGAAGTTTTTAATGGTCGACAAAGTTTTGTGTCGTCAGCAAACACAGAAACCTTGCTGACAATTCCCACTTCCAAATCATTAATAAATAGATTAAATAGAAGCGGCCCCAACACAGAACCCTGTGGTGCCCACTTAGCCCTTTAGTCCATAATTATGAAGCCCCATTAACAACTACTCTCTGCATCCTATTCATTAACCAATTTATCCATGTACAAATGTGACTCCCCAGACCAACAGACCTTAACATATACATTAGTCGCCTATGGGTGTAAATGGGGAACCATTCATTAATCAAGGGAAATATAAACACATTTAAAGGTAAATTCTATTCCTTTTAAAAATATTTGTTGCTCACAGTTATGGCCACACGGGCATCATTTGCTCCTGTGTTCAGTGTCAGCCTTGCAGTTCCATCTGCCTGAGTTGTCCCTTGAACGTTACCCGGCTCTGCCACCACAGGAATACGAATAGCAGGAGATTCATCAGGGTTGGTTACAAACACCTAAAGGATAAATAAATAAACAGGATACATGGTGACAATTCTTATATAAAGGGTTTGTGTTACATTAATTACGTAGTTATTTTTGTGTTAAAAAAAGACAAAATCAAGTTCAACCCCTCCATGCAAACCCTGAATCCCCATCCAGCAAGATCATGTCCAACCTGAAGAAGAACACAACCAAACACACATGGATACACATGATAGTCACCACCTGTAACCCTGGATATTTTGTTTGACTAATGTGTTTAGCAGTAAAACACGACATTATCATGCAGAACATTCCACAACCTTAATTTCCTTAAAGGGCATGTCCAGCCCTGTAAAGAAATTTTGCCATATAGTAGTGTTCCTTCCCCCAGCCCCAACCGCTATAAAAGATTTTTCAGAAAGTCCCCCGATAGTTACTTACCTTCCCTCTCTCCTCCGCTGCACTGCCTGGCCTTCTGCTTGCATGACACTGCAAGCAGGGGGCCAGACCGGCAGCCGCGTCCCTGATTGGCTGAGAGCAGCCAATCACGGACAACACAGAAACCTTGCTGACAATACCCACTTCCAAATCATTAATAAATAGATTAAATAGAAGCGGCCTCAGCACAGAACCCTGTGGCACCCCACTTAGCACTTTAGTCCATAATGATGAAGCCCCATTAACAACTACTCTCTGCATCCTATTCATTAACCAATTTATCCATGTACAAATGTGACCCCCAGACCAACAGACCTTAACATATACATTAGTCGCCTATGGGTGTAAATGGGGAACCATTCATTTATCAAGGGAAATATAAACACATTTAAAGGTAAATTCTATTCCTTTTAAAAATATTTGTTGCTCACAGTTATGGCCACACGGGCATCATTTGCTCCTGTGTTCAGTGTCAGCCTTGCTGTTCCATCTGCCTGAGTTGTCCCTTGAACGTTACCCGGCTCTGCCACCACAGGAATACGAATAGCAGGAGATTCATCAGGGTTGGTTACAAACACCTAAAGGATAAATAAATAAACAGGATACATGGTGACAATTCTTATATAAAGGGTTTGTGTTACATTAATTACGTAGTTATTTTTGTGTTAAAAAAAGACAAAATCAAGTTCAACCCCTCCATGCAAACCCTGAATCCCCATCCAGCAAGATCATGTCCAACCTGAAGAAGAACACAACCAAACACACATGGATACACATGATAGTCACCACCTGTAACCCTGGATATTTTGTTTGACTAATGTGTTTAGCAGTAAAACACGACATTATCATGCAGAACATTCCACAACCTTAATTTCCTTAAAGAGCATGTCCAGCCCTGTAAAGAAATTTTGCCATATAGTAGTGTTCCTTCCCCCAGCCCCAACCGCTATAAAAGATTTTTCAGAAAGTCCCCCGATAGTTACTTACCTTCACTCTCTCCTCCGCTGCACTGCCCGGCCTTCTGCTTGCATGACACTGCAAGCAGGGGGCCAGACCGGCAGCCGCGTCCCTGATTGGCTGAGAGCAGCCAATCACGGACGCAACTGCCGGCTGCTCAGAACGCCGGGGGAGAGAGGTAAGGTAAGTAGAGTTTGGGGGACTTTCTTTAAAACCTTTTATAGCGGTTGGGGCTGGGGGAAGGAACACTACTATATGGCAAAGGGGTTTTATGGTAGGGGGAGGGATCGCAAAATGGGAGGGAGGGGGGGGGCTGCAGTGCACATGTCAAACTTCTCCCGGAGGGGAGACAGGAGGCAGTTTTTAGGACTTTACTGGAGAACCATTTGGAGCTGGGATGTAAGGTAAGGATTATATTACACTTTAAACCATTTGCCCATATAAAATCCCTCTCAATTTTCTCGAATTTGATCCAACGCCGACCCTTCTAGCTAAAGATCCAAAGTTCCGAAGATCTGAAGGTCCATACGCCGATGCAAATTTTTAATATAAAAATGCCATGGCATGCCATGACATCATCAGAGAGCGACATCAGTATGCTGGAGACTTGAAGGATTCCCCGGACCTTCCAATCTGCAGCTAGAGGGCGTATCATATAAAAGTCCGATGTTTGTACATCACATTTAACCATTAAATGTTAGGATGAGCATCTTGCACTGAGCCTTTTGGTTGAGCCCTGTATTTATCTAAACCATGATCTTACCACGGATTGTGTCCCTCACAGTATACCCATCCATGCTTCAGCAGAAACAACCTACCTTAACGCCAATGGTCATAAAAATCAATCAACATGATAGACAAGGGAATCAATAATAGGATCAATACCAGTTGAGTTGGTAATCAATTCACTTAAATTTGTTATCATCATTTTTAATGTGCATTATATTAAAGGACAACCTTACGGTTGTTGCTCCACCTCCCTTTTGGGCCCAGGGTCTAACTAATGGAAATACACATTAAGCAATGTGTATTGCTTAGACACTTAGACAGTTCTCCTTTAATGACAATCAATATGGCCTGTAGCCCAGAGGAGACCAGAGATTTCTGTAACTTTCGTGAGTGGCTTTTTGGGGTATCTGACGATGATTTTGAATACATTTTGGTAATTACGCATTCTCTATCTTTACTAATGATTGAATTAATTGTATCAAGTCCGATCAGGACTTAACCTTCTGCGTGACTTGAATGGCAGCTATAAATAGACGGAAGTAATGCAGAAAAAATGCAAGCGTAATGTTGTATCGTTTGCTGCGGCTGCACGGGCGTCGTTTGCGAAACCTGTGTAGCCAGGGCTGTTCCCTTTAGAGGTGGTTTAGCCTGATGGAAATACGGTCGATGAGGTCTGTGAAGATTAGACACTTTGGGGAGCAATGCTATATTGGTCAATAGCCGGCCAAATTCATGTAAATTCTACACTACCGGTGTATTGTCGGATTAGTGTAGGTTCTACTCTACCGGTGTATTGTCAGATTAGTGTAGGTTCTACTCTACCGGTGTATTGTCAGATTAGTGTAGGTTCTACTCTATCGGTGTATTGTCGGATTAGTGTAGGTTCTACTCTACCGGTGTATTGTCGGATTAGTGTAGGTTCTACTCTACCGGTGTATTGTCAGATTAGTGTAGGTTCTAGTCTTTGTCTGCCTCCCCCACCATTATTCTGTCTTCCTTCACCTCCTCCAACACCATCCTGTCCTCCTCTGCCTCCCCCACCACCATCCTGTCCTCCTCCGCCTCTTCCACCACCATCTTTCCTCTGCCTCTATCCCCATCCACTCCACTACTGCCAGTGTTGCGACTGATGCTTCCACCACCTCTTGCAGCAGCCCAAATGGACAGAGATGAGGGGCTGGTTGGTGTAGATACAGTTAGAAACTATGAAAGTATTTTAATGAACTTGCCATTACCACATCTGCTGGAAGACTGTTCCACAAGTAGAGAAAGGGACTCTGCATGTGGCCATGCAGTTTTGATACTGTTGTAGGCTTCCGATGAAGAGTCACATGAGACAGATTTTTTAGGCTGTGCTGTGTGTCTTGTTTCATTTCTATTAATATTAACATAAAGAAGGCTTTGTTTAAAGTTATTGCATGGTGAACCATTGATATTAATCCTGAAAGGGATTCTACTAAGACTAGAATTGCAATCCTTGAAAGGGTATGTCTACTCTTTTTTTTTTTCTTAACTATAATTTTTTTTAGTTTACTTGAAGAACACGAGGTAAAGGAGCTATGTCTTACCTCCAGTTCTTCAATTAAAACAGTCAGGAGAGAGGAGTTCTTCAATTAAACGTAAAAAGCAATAGTTAAGAAAAAGAGTGGACATAACCTTTAAAGGGATTCTACTGATTCAGTTGTAGTGATCCTTAAAGAGATTTTACTGAATCTCCAATTGCAATACTTGAATGGATTCTACAGAGTCTAGAATTGCAATCCTTGAAAAAGTTTTACTAAGTCTTGGATTGCAATTTAAATCCTTAGAAAGATTGCAATTCTTAAAGGGATTATACCGAGTCTAGATTTGTAATGTTTCACATGTAGAACAGGTATTTAAAAAGTCTAAATTGAATAACAACAGATAAATAACTATTTTTAAAGTTTAAATCAAAGTTCCAGGGAAATTCCAATATTTACTAAAATCAAATGTTTGTTTAACTATCAGTAAAGTAGGATGGTGCAACCATATCCCATATTGTCTGTAGAATGTTAGTACCTACAAATGTGCTGCTTTACCAGAATAAAGAGGTAATGGATCTCAACATTTTGTTTCTGTACAGTGTGCACATCCAGTTCAATTTAAACTGCTTACATGCTTTCCCATTGTAATTGCTTTAGGCTTGCCATTCTTTATGGACACATGAAAGCAATTAGTTCAATAATTTTGACAAAGTATTTTAAGCCCAGATACCACTTCAAGAGCGTGGAAGTAACCCTTTCTACTAGTACTATATAAATCGGTCTCTATACTTCTGGCTCAAAGTATCCCCTAGAGGAAAAACGGGTTGCTGGCCATTAGCCCGGCGAATCGGGCAATGAGCTGCGACCTAACGCCCAATGAAGCACCCATGCACACACACCCCTGCCCGAAATTGCGAGTGTGTAAGCTTAACTATCTTGCTTTAAGAACTTTACTCAAATGATGACATGACTTACCTTACCTTGGGTGGAGTATACAAATCCAAGTATTCCCTACCCCTATTGTAACACACAGTACATATATAATTTATAAAATGGGATTGTGTGCATTTGCACATTTTAGTTTGCAACTAGTGACCGATTTTCTGAAATAGTTTTTTTTTGTTACAATGGGTAAGTCATGTGCTCACTGCTCAGTTGAGGAAGGACTGCTCTTTGTAGATATATCATATGTAAGATTACACTGGGGGATGGTGACATCAGCCTATTAAATTGAGTAGACACAACCGTATTACAAAGGGAAGAACAGACAAGTAATTGTATGTACTGAGCATTATCAAACACAAGCAATATTTCATCATCTTCCCCATGGGTATAAAAGACTCAATAAATCTTGAGAACGTAATATAATAAAAAGCGAATGGGATTTTTAGATTAATGGCAACATGTACCGTATTTCTAAAAATCAACTGATCCTGGATCAATAATCTACCGCCATAGACTTCCTACAGGTGGAAAATTTCCTTTGGGAGGTCCCACAATGATCTCTCCCCATACAGAGCATATATAGGAAGGTCAATATTTGGTATAGTATTTGAGGTTGAATTAAGTTATATGACCATCTAGTCCAACCTACTCAGCATGAGGGGGGATCCTTCCTGACTCCAATCGGAAATATCCCAGGATCAACTAGTTTATATGTCAATACCAGTAACCTGCAACATTCCCTATTGTAGTGTATTTGGGAATTGTTGCAAATTAACGAGTAGATTTCGATTTGTAAACATTCGGTTGAGGTTTGTCGCCCAATGGGCCCATACATGGCACGATTGACGTCACAAATCGGCGCTTATACACATCATGTGTCGATCTCTATGTATATGAACCTTAACAGCTGTTCATCTGGTTTATTTTACCTACAATTTCTGGGTGGTTAACAAGAAGCATTTACTATTTAAAGGGCATATTCATCCTAAAATAAACTCTGCTTAGAGATGTTTATCACCCCCCCCCCCCAACCTAGGTTTTGCATTATCTATAAGTTCCAAAGATGCCCCTTACCTGACCCAATCCCTTGCCACTCCTCCTCTGCTCTGCAACTGACAGCCGCTCCACTTTCTGGTCATGGCTGCCATGGTCTAAAGGTGCGATGTGACATCACGCTCAATCACCTGACAGCCGTGACCAGGAAGAAGAGCAAGTGTCAGCCCAGAAGCCCTCTGCTTCAGTTTTTGCTTGAAACAAGTTCGAAACAGGATCAGTGGGCGGTGCCCAGACGGCAAGGGACCGGGGCAGGTAAGTCTTTGGAACTTAAGGATAATGCGAAACCTATGTTGGGGTGGAGGTGGGGGTTTAACGTTTATAAGCAAACTTTAGACTTAGATTGTTTGTGTTTGTTCAGCGGTTGGACAGGTTTGGGTCAGAGTCCCAATATCATTGTGTAAATTTGCCAAGTGCAGGGTTGAGGCGAAGTAAATGATTTCTAGTGGAAGGATAATGCAGAGATAGAGGTAATCAGGAGACACAAAAAAAGATTAAAACAGGCAGAGGTTTTAAGGATGAAAAATTGAGAATATGGAAAAATGTACAAGTAAATTGGAAAATAGAGAAATGTTCTACCAACGCTATAGGTTGGAACAAGTCTCTTTGGCTGCAGAGAGGTGTTACGATTGGTGAGGGGCTCCTGAGGGGCGGAGCTGCTATGGTCCACATCAGTGACATCATAGGCTATTTTTAATCGCAGAGAAGGTGGAGGATTCACCTCCATGTCCTTACATCCCTCTCTGGATTGAAAGAAATGAACAAGCCTTAGAGGGTGTAATGACCAATATCGATCCTTTATATATACAGCCCTGAGTGTAAACATTATTTTATATATATATATATAAACAAAGAAGGATACGAGGCACACTCCGCTCTTTTCAAATATTCGCCCGGGTGCTATTCGTGGTAGAGTTCAAATATAGAAGGAACAGGTCGGAGCACTCCTAGGTCTTATTACTAATTTTATTATAACAAATTTCATGCCATCAACGCGTTTCGGCGGCCATGTTGGCCGTCCTCAGGATGTGATGTAACAACAAAACCATGTGATACTTACACACTACGTGCAGTCCCACCCCCCACAGTGATCCAATTACAAGGCTATAAAGTGCACACCCCTTGTAAACCTCCGATGGGGTAATGAAAGTGCTGAAAGTGCTATATAGTTATAAATAGAATAAACACATGCGCTAGATATATATCGAGTGAGAATACTATGAGTGTTACAGAAAAACAGAATAAAAGACAATAATAGTAAGACTAAAAATATCAAATAGTTACTAGACATAAGTATACACGTGAATATATAAAAAAGGTACAAGAAATAGGACCAACTATACATAAAGCGCTCTGCCCAAGTTTAAGAGCTAATAGGACAATGGGCCATAAAATACAAAGAACAAGTACTAACAGGGGGCTATAGTAAAAGTCCTGACTGTATAGGTAAGTAGAGAACGGACTAGGACATCTAGGGGGCTAACTGGTACCAGGTAAGAAGGGGAAATAAGCATGAGGCTATCTAGGCCTGGGGATCAAAAGATAATCAACTAGTCTATGTTTAATTAAACTAGAGAAAACAAGCCAGGGACCATTGTTCATTAAAGCCCTTAGGGGCCAACGTTTGTAATCTGTGAATCCATTTGGCCTCACGTTGTAAGAGGGCTTTATTTCTATCTCTCCCTTCGGTAACTGGTTCACCATCAATAAGCACCCACTTCATGGTCGCCATGGTATGACCGTTTTCATGGAAGTGTCTTGCCACAGACTGTTCACCACATTTTGAATCCATCTCTTTATTGGTTTTCGATATATCGTCTGTTAGGGCTTTCCTAACCGACATTCTACGATTGGCTAGCCGCTCCCTCATGGATGTGGATGTCTTGCCCACGTAATATTTCCCGCATGGGCCCGTAATGTTGTCATACATGTATATCTACCCCTAATAGGAATTCTTCTTCCTGATTGGGGACGTGGTAAATCAGAACCACTAATCATGCTTCTTCAGGTCTGGCAGTCACTACATTTGAAGCATCCATTGTTGTTAGATTTAAGCCACATCTTTGTAGGATCCCTACTATTCATTTTGCAAATATCAGTCATAACCAATATGTCCTCGAGGTTCTTACCCCTTTTGTGGACAAATTGTGGTCTAGCATCCATTAAAGGTAAATTTGGATCATTGGTAATGATATTCCAATGATTTCTAACACTCTGTTTAATATTGGTCGATCGGGGTGTGAATTGGAGGAGGTATGGTATCATTTCCCCATAACATACGTAAATCTAGATTTTATTGTTTTTAATGTTATATTCTGATTTATCTTTGTCGTTATTCCATTCTGTCAGGTGTTTTACCTTAATAGATCTTAATAGATGTTTTTATACATTAGTGTGTGTCTAAAAAGATTTTATTATTTGTTAGTATATGTCACTTTGAGACACTTCATCTATATTAATATTTATATTGTCACCATATAGTCACCTCTGGTTAGTTTTATTCTATCCTATTCTTTTTTCTAGAGCTATTTTCTAGAGCTATTTTCTCGAGCTATTTTCTCGAGCTATTTCTGGAGCTATTTTCTAGAGCTATTTCTGGGACAGTTTTCTAGAGCTATTTTCTAGAGCTATTTTCTAGAGCTATTTTCTAAAGTCCAAAGAAAGGAGTATTGTGAAGCACAAGCCGGCTGATGAACTATTTAGAACAGGGTAAATGGGGAAGAAATAGAGATAAATACACACAAAAAGAACACAGTTTCCCCCTATCAAATTACCCTGACAGAAATTGCAACAGTGGATGTAGCGACTAATATTAAAATTTTATTTCTTTATTGGATATACGTTAAAAAATTGTTAAAAATATACAAAACAAAGCAATCCTTTATATATACAGCCCTGAGTGTAAAGTTATTATATATATATACTCTATTATATTATATTATATCAGTGTAAAGTTATTATATATATATACTCTATTATATTATATTATATCCCTCCTGGCAGTATCATTAGACCACAATAAAGGATGGTTATCAGTAATGACCAATACAAACCTTTATATATACACCCTGAGTTTAAACGTTCATTTGCGACGCCATCCAAGGTCCATATTATCAGTATTATCCACCAATAGACTTATTGACTTTAAAATTTATTAAGAACATTGGACTATTACTTATTTTGAATTTCATAAATAAAACGCTTATTTATCGCTTTGAAAGGAGAACTAATTCCAATTTTAGATGTCTATATCTAGAAAGATCCCCCGCAATGAACGAGATAAACTGTAAATCAACCCTCCATTCAATGTCCTTAAATAATGTTAACACTTTTTCCACTTTTCCCTGAGTCAGTCACATTCTCCCTTGCCTAATCTGTCCTGTACAGGATTGGCTTGGATTGGGCGTGACCATTCAGCAGCAGCTTAAGCTAATATCTTTTGTCCCATAATCCTCAGTTGATTGTTAAAGGTCAGACCTCAAGGAGGTTACTAGAAGCAAGGGAGCATGGGCAAATGTGGTTTCCCAATCACATACGCTGGAATTTTAGAGACTATTGCGCAAGCGAAAGTCATGTGCGGATTTCATGTGCGTTTCTGTCCGTACAATTGCTGGAATGTTTTCAGATTTTTATTTCATTTATTGTTTCTGGCAACCAGCTAACATGATTTTTCCTCCAGGGGGCCAGCGGGGAAGTTCTCCCTAAGAGTGGAGGAAATTTCTGTAGATACATTCATAAAATGTCTTAGATGGGTAGCTGGATAATGGGAAACATTTCAAGTCAACCTACAGGGAGGAATCATTATGCCTTAGGATTTGTACCGACCATTCCCCACACGATAAATGGACTTCAGCCGTTTTAAACACATCGCGCATATGCAGTCAAGATACCGCTATGTCATCTGTTTAAATGCCGAACCAAAACGACGAACGTTAAATATTGATCGCCAGATCATACTGCATAAATTCCCTGAAGATTGAACGCTGTTGGCCCTAAAAACTGAATTTTAACCAAGGCCTTGTGGCTGTATTAAATAGGGTTTTGGGACATAATCAATACAGTTCCCCGGGAGGCCTTAAATAAAATGGCAAAAAATTGTTTGCCAAAAAAAAAAAGGGGGGAAGTTCTGCACCATCAGGAGCGAATGTTTGTTTAGTCTGAATTGGGAATTCATCAGATTTTGCCGCAAGCTTCAAATGTTACCACAAAGTCATCAAACCGGCCTCGAAATGAGTGAATCGGTGATTGTCCATGAATAACCCCAAGTAAGTTGCTCGCTCAAACAATAAAACTAACTTAAAGTGGGTCTGGACTGACAGTATGGAGGCCGATAACGGGAGAAACCATTAGCAATCAAACGATATTGGATATTCCCGATATTGGACCAGCGATCCCATTGGTGCAGCATCTGTCCAAATCTTTTTCCCTATGGCTGAGGCCACATTACCAACCGTTACCGAACTCTGCGTTAACGTTCGCTAATTGTGTGTGGCGTTTCCATTCGATTGTTGCACGTGTGTCCTCTGTGATTCCCCAATGTTGCGCACATGATCGCATGCGATTGCGTCAAAATAATTGTGATCACATGTGCTCTCCAAAACCGCAGCGCCCAGTGTGGCCGACCAATTGGAGTGAAATCGGATTGCACGTTAAAGCGGCGGTAACAGTGGTGTCCCTAGGGTTTTTTGAAAACTGACACATATTTAAATGCCGCACGGCAAAGTGGGTGTGGTTTCACGTGTTGGGCCCGTTTTTTTTGTTTTGGCCAGTTTGATTTATACAGTTCCCATTGTTATAACCAAACATATTGTTGGTGCAACTGGTACATTACATTAGAAATCCCTACCATAACTTTCTTTATATACAAGCGTTTGGCCAAAAGATTTGTAGCCGGCCCCCACGTCCAGGTAGACTCTCTCCCAGCAGGGCCCTATCTAACCTAACTTAGTCTAACAGGGTACGTTTCCTCCCCCTTCGTCCCGGTATGGATTATGAAGAACGGGAGGTTAACTGGGCTGTGTCTACCCGTCTTTGACGGTCCCCGACAGAGTTCGGGTAAGTTCCATATGTGATATTGTACAGATTGTTAGCTCCGCCTGGATTAGGGCGGGCGTCTGACCTGCGGGGTGGGGGTGCAACCTTACCGCCTGGCAGTCTGGGAGCGTGGTTCCCAGTTTTCACGGGCAGTAGATCTTGCGGGAGGCAGACCGTGATGACAGGGTGCACTCTGACTTGCCGTCCTGGTCCACAGCGTCACGCTGGGTATAAGCAGAATTTCCCATGAGGTCCCGTGGCGCCATTTGGTTTTATCTTGCCGGGAGAGACACAAGCTACTCTTCCTGGGCATAGAAAGCTTTTGGCGAAAGGATGGGTAAAGGATCAGGACACTGAGAGAGCTAGTCCAGGGTAGGGAGAGGATCATCTCGGAGGTGCCCGCGGTTTGCAAAATCTCTTGGGGGCAGATTCCCCCATCACCTCTTGGTACAGCATCGATCAGGGGGAGCTGTAGCCAGGGATGCACAGAGGCAGTGCAGGAGGAGTTTCAGATAGGTGAATTTGTGGACACCGGGTGTCCAGGTCCACTGTTAGAGGACTTAGTTCCTGCCCCAACGCGGGTCAGGGATTTGTGAATGAAGTGGATATCACGAGACAGGGGCGGCGCAGGAGGGAGGAGGAAGGCCACAGGCAAGGGATCAAGGGGAGATATTGTTCCTCGAAGAAAGTAGCATGATTCTGCAATGTAGGTGCAGGCGGCCCAGCAGGAGAGAGAGTCTCGAGCGGCCTCTGGCAAAACTCAGCTCTATGGATTTAGAGCAACATAGGCGTCCGGTCAGGCGAGAAATATACCAAGAACTTCCCGCTCCTCTACATCTGATAAGAGCAGGGTCTCATCAGCGGGCTTCTCAGGGAGTACCGAATGAGGGAGTGGAGTCGCCCCAGCAGGAAGAGTCAACCATTAGCAATGTTTCTGTGTGAAACTGCTGGGGCTTGGGAATTGCAGCCGGGGGGAGAAGGTGGGAAATTAAAATGCAGTATTGGAAGAGCATTAGATGGGTAAAGAATGAACACCCTACTATCTGGCTCTGTCAGGCACTGAAGAATTACCTTTATAGAGAAGATATATTGTCCTGGTAAAAAGGGAAAAGAGCAAAAACTTTTTGGCATTGGTCTTACAGACCTTTGCGTACTGGCTGGTTATCGGGGCAGATTCCCCCAAAAGTTCGCTGACTTTTCGTTTACCGTAGATATGACGTTTCGTGGCCATTTACAACACACAGGGGGGCTTGAATGGTGGCAAGATGATGAGGGTTTTTATGAAAAGGCTTTGCCGTCAGGCCCGAGAGGGTTGGACAAACACGTCCAGGCTCCTGGCTTCCATTATGTTGGCACAGAGGGCACCTGGGGGCACATTGGCAAGTAAAATCCCCCCCTAGGTGCAATTTTCCATTCTGTAGAAAGTAAAGAGCCCCTTGCTGGTTATCCATTAATGAGGAAGGTCTGTAGGTTTTGGGCAGTGTGCAAGTTCAAACACGAGTGTTTCCTTTTGTGGGCGGAGGGGGTCACTCGCTGCAAAAGCTTTAAAAATCCCGCCCCTCCGGAAAAAAAAACCGAAGCAAATTCCTGGAGTATACAGGTCGAATGCCTGTGACTGTAGAGGGCGAAATGGAGTCCTTGATTATTGGCTTACCACAGAAGTAAGCGCAGATCTCCTCAGGGAGGGTATAAATCGATACTGTTTCTAATTTGAATTTTTCCAGTTTCCCACGTTTTTTCCAGAAACTTAAAATCAGTCATGGATGCTCCTTTTAGCGGGCCCGTTAGTTAGCTGGAGCTGCCTTTTAGGACTAACGATTCCCCATTTGGGTTAGTTTCCCAAAAAGAAGCTGGGAAGTTTTGTTTAATACATCCTTAGCCTTCCCAAGGGGCAAGCTCAGGAATGATGTATCTTCAGCAAGGAGGAAGCATCAGTCTCGTACGTATGGGGGGAGGGTCTCGTTTGAACTACACAGGGGTAGATAAAAAAGTTAGGTATCAGGGGGCTAATAACACAACAGAGAACCGAGAAGGGGTAGCATATAGGATAAGGAGGCATGTACGACCATGTATGGAAGTAAATCAATTGATAATCTAAGATGTATGTTTACAAATGCAAGAAGTCTGGCTGGAAAAACCGGTGAACTAGAACTAATAGCTTTAAAGGAAAGGTATGATGAAACGTGGCTAAATGATTCACACAACTGGACTGTAAATATTGAAGGATACTCCTTATTTAGACATGACAGAGTTAATAAGAAAGGAGGAGTATGTATGTATGTTAAATTGAAGCCAAATCTAAAAGATGGAATAGTTTGGGACATAAACTATACGGCAGAAACAATATGGGTGGAACTGTGTACAGGAAGCAAGAAGGTGGGTAAATTAATTGTTGGAGTATGTTATAAGCCGCCAAATGCCGGAGAGGAGGTGGAAATGAATCTCCATATGTAGTTGGCAAAGGCTACTGGTATGGGGCATGTTTTGGTTATGGGGGATTTTAACTACCCTGACATAGATTGGAGTAATGGAACTGCCAGCACCTCAAAAGGTATAAAGTTCTTAAATTTCCTATATGAGCATTTTCTTTCACAGATGGTAGAAGTTCCTACTAGACAGAATGCGTTGTTGGATCTGGTGATATCTAATAACCCAGAGCTCATTTTGGAGATGAAGGTAATTGGAAGCTTAGGGAATAGTGACCATGATATAGTATCATTTAATATAGGGAATAGTGACAATGATATAGTGTCATTTAATATAGGGAATAGTGACCATGATATAGTGTCATTTAATATAGGGAATAGTGACCATGATATAGTGTCATTTAATATAGGGAATAGTGACCATGATATAGTGTCATTTAATATAGGGAATAGTGACCATGATATAGTGTCATTTAATATAGGGAATAGTGACCATGATATAGTGTCATTTAATATAGGGAACAGTGACAGTGATATAGTAGTGGTCCTTTAAATATAGGGAACATGACCATGATATAGTAAATCATTTAATATGGGAACTAGTACAATGATATAGGTCATTTATATAGGGACATGGTTACCATGAATAGTGTCATTTATATAGGGAACTAGTGACCGAAGGTCCCATAATGGGATATGACTGATTATGTCATTTAATTAGAGGGAATAGTGACCATGATATATGTCATTCAATAGGGAAAAAGTGCCATGATATGTGGTCATTTAATATAGGGAACAGTAGACCATGATAGTATAGTTCATGTTAATATACGAAATAGTGACCATGCATATAGTTTCATTTAATATAGGGAATAGTGACCATGATATAGATGTCATTGTAATATAGGAACAGTGACCATGATATAGTGTCATTTAATATAGGGAACAGTGCCCATGCTATATGTCCATTAAGATAGGGAACAAGTGACCATGTATATGTCATTTATATAGAACCAGTGACCATGATATAGTGGTTCATTTAATATAGGGAAATTGACCATTATATAGTGTCATTTAATATAGGGAATAGTGACCATGATATAATGTCATTCTAATATAGGGAACAGGACCATGATATAAGTGGTTCATTTAATATGGACGTAAACGTAGATTCATGTTGGTAATGAGATGTCATTTAATATAGGGAATAGTGCGCAGATGTACATGATAAGTCGTCATTTAATATCGGACGGGAATTGATCTTTATGAACGACCATGATCTAGTGTCCATTTATCTAGGGACATGACCATGAATATTCTATTAGGGAATATGCTATCCATTTAATATAGGGAACTGTGTACCATGATATAGTGTCATTGTAATATAGGGAATAAGGGACCCATGATTAGTGTCATTTACATATAGGGAATAGTGACCATGATATAGTGTCTTTAATATAGGGAATAGTGACCATTGATATGAGGTCATTAATATAGGGACTAGTGACCATATATAGTGTCATTAATATAGGGAATAGTGAGACCATGATTAGTCTCATTTACTATGGTAATTGTGCAGATCATACATGGTAGTACCATGATATGTGCTCATTTAATAATGGGAGGTGATCCATGATATAGTCCCCATGTTAACTATATGGGATATTGACATGATATAGTGTCCTTTAATATAGGGAAATAGTGACCTGATTATAGTGTCATTTAATATAGGGAATTTGACCATGATATAGTTTCATTTATAGTGGACGATAGACCATGATATAGTGTCATTTAATATAGGGAATAGTGTACCAGGATTCGTTCGATTATATTGAATTGCCATCGATATACATTCAAGGACATGACCATGATATAGTGTCATGTAATATGGGAATAGTGACCCTGATAATAATGCATTTAATTCGGAAAGTGGACCCATGATATGTGCATTTAATATCGGGAATGACCATGTTAGTCATTATATAGGAATGCCATGATATATTCTAAGGACAGTCATGAGGTCATTTAATATAGGGACTAGTGACCAATGATAAGTTCTATTTAATATAGGGAACAGTGCCATAAGGCCTTAATAGGAATATTAGTGTATGCATTTAATATAGGGAATAGTGACCATGATTATGTCTTAATATAGAGGTCAGATGGCCTTATAGGGTTGACCATGTATAGATGTCATTTAATATTAGGGAACAGTGACCATGATCTATGTCATTAATATAGGGTAATAGTGACATGATATAGTGTCATTTAATATAGGGAATCGTGATCCATGATTATTCAAATGGGACAGGACATTTAATTAATTAATAAGGGAATGGTGATCATGATATAGTGTCATTTAATGGATAGGGTTTTGGGGGAATAGTGACTCATGATATGTGCCCATTTTAATATAGGGAATGGTGACTATAGTCATATATGGTGTCCATGGATATCCAAATATAGGGAATAGTGACATGATATAGTGTCCATTTATAGAGGGAATAGTTGACCATGATTAGTGTCAATTTAATATAGGGAATTAAGTATATTCTAATAGATGTCCATGATATAGTGTCATTTAAATATCGGAATGGTGATCATGATATAGTGTCATTTAATTAGGGAAGATGGACCATGATATAGTTGTCATTTAATTAGATAGAATCAGTGCCAGAATGATATAGTGTCCATTTAATATAGGGATAGTGGACCATGATATAGTGTCATTTAAATATAGGAATAGTGACCATGATATAGTGTCATTTAATATAGAGTAATAGTGACCATGGATATGAGTTCTATTTAATAGTGGGAATAGTGACGCATGATATAGTGTCATTAATATGGGAACAGTGACCATGATATAGTGGTCATTTAATTAGGGAATATTGACAGGATATAGTGTCATTTATACAGGGAGAGTGACCATGATATGTGTCATTTACATAATAGGGAATCGTGACATGCATATAGTGTCATTTAATACAGGAATTGACCATGTTATAGTGTCATTCTTATAGGGAATGTAGTGACGCATGCTATTTGCATTTAATATAGGGAATAGTGACCATGATATAGTCCTCATTTATATAGGAATGCTGTAGCCATATATCATGATTTAATATAGTGGAATAGTGACCATGATATAGCTCTTTAATACTAGGGAACAGTGTGACCATGGTTTTGTGTCATTTTAATATGGTTCAAAAAACTAAAGTGCACTGGGGTTACACAACAACTTTAGGAAGCTAATTTTGTGCTGTTAAAGGAATCGCTCCCTGCTTCATAGACTGGGGGAGAATTGTTTCTAGGGTAAAGATACAGAGCAATGTGGATCCTTTAAAGGATATTAAACTATACATTTTGAAATTTGTACCTTTAGGAAACAAGTGTAAAAAAACGTATGTCCACTCCGTGCTGCTTATGCTCAGGTAAACAAGGGAAATGGAACTTGGATTTTGCGAAAGCTTTTGATTCCTGTGCCACATAGGCAACTAATGGTAAATAAACTGAGATGTTTGGCCTGGAAGAAAACATTCTTTTATATCTGTTTATAATGACTTAGAAGGGCATTGAAGAACATGTCTCCTGTGTTGGGGGGTGCTGATGACACTACATAATGCATAGCTTTGTGAACTTCAAATGATAAAGGTACTGATGCTTCCTGCCTTCCGATTCCTCCCTTAGACTGCTAATTCGTCTGTCCCCAACGTTTGGGTAAGAATAGGATGGAGAAAGATAAGCAGGAACAGGAACATAAGGACTATCGTCAGAAATCTTTCCAATGCTCAGTTTTTATTCACATTACATGTTTTCAGGTTGAACACCCTTCTCAATGAAAGGTGTTCAAGACGAAACAAACACCCGAAACATGTCCAATGAATAAAACTGAGAAGAGAGCCTATGTTCCTGTTCCTCTCTGCTTATCCTTCTTTACTCTATCTTCTCCATTGAACTTCAAATGATTATGCAAGTGCTGCAGCAACCTAGATAGTATATACACAATGGGGCAGTAGAATGAGCAGATGAGTTCCCAGTAGATAACATGTAATGTTACGTGAGCATTTGGGAATTTAATAATCCCTGTCACCTACAACCATAATAAATCTGTGTTTAAGTGCATCTTAATGGAAAAAATTTGGGTTCCTGGTAGATACAGACTTAAGCTGTACAACAATGTAGCAATTTTTGTTGAATTCCCTTTCGCTTGTTAATGAAAACGGTTTGGGTCCCTTTGTCAGTAGAAGAAAACAGTCCGGCCTATGACGACTTTATCTTTCTTGGGAATCGAGTTGACACACATTAAGATGGAATTTAGACACCCTGGGGGAGAAGGAAAAAACATCTAGACGCGTTCAACTTTTTTACAAGTTAAGAAAAGAACCTGGAGGCAGTTGCATTCTGTTTTAGTTCTCTCAACTTCGCATGTAGGGTCCATGCTGATGGGCAGGTTTTTTTCGAGAAGGTTGACTTTATCCTTTCAGGGGTCCACCCCTTATCATCACAATCCGAATCACTAAAGAACTGTATGCAGATTTAAGGGTTGGCATTCCTTTCTAATAAACTATAATGGTAGGACTTGTTTTCAGGACGAGGAGTCAACGAGTGCGGATCTGCAGTTATATACGGAAGCGGCTGGGCCCGTAGGTTTTGGGGCTATATTGGGCAGAGCGTGGCTAGTTGTCCCGATTCATGGAAAAGGGGAGAGCGGTGTAGGAACCTCACTCCATTAGAGCTTTTTCCCATTGTGGTGGCAGTGGAATTATGGAGGAAACAGATGCGGGATAAAAGAATCAGTTTCTGGACAATGAGAGTGTGGTGTATGCCATCAATAACCTTACTAGCTCTTCTCAACCGGTTCTATCCTTACTGCGGCACCTGGTGCTTAGGTGTTTAGAGCTGGATGTGATGTTTAGGGTGAGACATGTACCAGGGCTTCTTAATTGTGTGGCAGATGCCTTGTCTCGTTTCCAGTGGGAAGAATTACGTTGTCTGAAACTGGACGCCAATCAACACAGTCTGAAATGCCCGGATTTCTTGTGGGAAATCGTGGCCAACAGTTGATGCAGTTGGTTCAATCTTCAGTGGCTTCTACTATCTGGACAAGCCACGGTAAGGCATGGTTGGAATGGTTGGGGTTTGTGAAAGGGAGGGATGTTAACTGTGACTTTCGTGCTAGGTTTGGAGGTGACACTGCAATGCTTGGAACATCTACGATCATCAGGGTCATCAGGTTTAGTAGCTTAATGAAGGATGGCAGGATTGTCGTTCTTTTTCAGGTTGCTTGGCTGGGAGGATGTTTCCAAGGAGTTTGTAGTGAAAGCTGTATTAAAAAGTTGGAGAAAAGAACGTGTCAGCTGAGGCGAGGCGGCCAATCTCTTTTAATCTACTGAGCAAGATTATAGGTGTTCTCCCAGATATTTGTAATTCCTCTTATGAAACTTCTTTAACTGAAGACAGTCTTGCATTTTTTGTGGCTATGAGGGTGGGTGGTTTGTTACATGATGATTTGTTTATCTCACAGTCGGAAGTTAAAGTTATAATTAAGCGCTTAAAAACAGGTCTGTTTGGAGATGGCAGATGGTCATCAATATTCCTTCTGCAAGCTACATGGTGCCCAGTTCAGGCCATAAGTAATTTAGCGTTAGTCAGGTCTTCGTCCCCATCTTTCCTCGCACATCAAGATTGGGTTCCCATGTCACGATTTCAGCTTAAGGAAAGCGCTAGGCAAATTGGGTCTTCAGCTTAAGGAAATCGGTACCCACTCTTTTAGTATAGGAGCTGCAACAGAAGCTTTTTATTTGGGGTTTTCAGAGGATAAGGTGTGCAGGTTAGCGCCATGGATGTCTAACTGTGTGGTGTGTTACATTTGCCATGAATTGGTCATTATTAAAAAATTTTCTTATAGGTGTTCAGCAGCCATCGGTCTGGTTAGTCGGGCATTCCTATCTGTTCTGGGCAGCAAAGAGAGCGACACTACATTGGAAGGGGATCCTTGGGCTTACTTGGTGGCAGGTTCTGATAGAAGTTGTAGGGCGGACCCGGAATCTATAGTCCTGGTGATTCATACTGTGGGGAATGATCTTTGCCGTACTCGTCTCATTTGTTGTTTTTAATGAAAATGGACCTGCTTAGGTTTCGGCCCTTATTCCGAGAGGTGATTTTAGTATGGTTGGAGTTCGTTCCTAGAGTTCAATGGCAGGGGGCTAGGGACATAGACTTGGTAGAAAAAGCCAGAAGGGTCCTTAATACTAGGCGCCATATTTATAAACGGCCGATAATAGCGCCGTGAAATTACTGCCGCACATCTCTGCGGAAAAAAATAGCGCTATCGCCATATTTATAATGGCGAGTGGCATCGCCGCGCAATGTTTCATGGCCGCGATGTGCAGTGGTAATTTAAACTATCTTCGCTGCGATACTGCACTTAGTACAATACTGCCGCGAATCCCGGAACAGGGAGCTGGGAGGGGATGCCAGGAAAGGATCGCCGCGGGTGGTCGCATTCCTTAGAGGGGCGGGGCGTTACCCACCCTGCCCTCCCCCCCGCAGCGGATGCAAACACCCGCTGTGGCCCCTTCCCAGCAGCCACAGCTGGCGGCCGCAGTGAGCCTGCCTGGCATCAGCGACCTCAGTGGGGTTGGTGTCACCCGAAGACGTCGCAACAGAGCTGGTGTCGCCGGATGGAAGAAAGATGACGCCTCCAAAGGGCTCTTTTAAGAGGGGGTCTTGGTTCGAGCTGTGGGACCCCCGCCAAAGGCACTTGTAAGGTGGCGAAGTGAAATGGCCGAGATTAACACGGCGCATCAGTTACCGCCACTTTATAAATAGTAGTGAGCTGTAACGGACGCGAAGTTAACGAGGCGTTAACTTTTTGCGGCCGGGTTTTGTGCATTGGAAAATGGCGGGAAACTCGGCCGCAAAAAGTTACCGCTCGATTATAAATATGCCCCTAGGATATCGAGGTTTGTCAGGTCGCAAGGTGGGGTGGTAGTTAGACACCAGCAATTGGAATAGGTCCCTTTAGAGGCAAGATGGAGTTCACCTTAATGATATTGGACTTGATGTTTTTTTATCTGGACTGCAGGACAGAATCGAACGGGTGTTATATGTGTTGGGTGGCGGTCGGAGTTCCGTGTAGCTTACAGGACCTCCTAGTGGCGGTTACATCCTTGCGAAGGATATGGTTCGGGAGCCATTACATGCCCTCTGGGGACCCAGAGGCGTGGCATTCAAGCTTTGGCTATGGCTGGGTTTTATCTAACTATGATGCAAGGATGTATGTATATATATATATATATATATATATAATTTTAAGATCTTTAACGCATGTATGGAATGTGTTCATAAAAAAGCTGTGCCCTACTGTTCACCCAACACTTGTGTGTGTTTGCTTAATTTAATTAAAATGCTTTACAGGTTAAGATAATATCGGAGTTTCAAAGGAGACAGGTTTATCCCATATGAGGTCTTATTTCAACATACAGTTCCCTAGGGGAGCACAAAGTATTATAACACCCATTTCTCCTGTGTATTTAAAGGGCACATCCACCAATAAAATGAAAATCTACATATAGCTGCAGCACCTCCCCAAACCTCACTTACGTTTTATTTACCTTCCCCAAAGATGCACCTGAACCTACTTACAAGACTGGGTCTTGACCGGGTCTTTTAAGTATGTTCTGGGGCATTTAAATACTATAAAATACATTATTATGTCCATAAATATCGTCATTAACTAAAGCCTTTCATTCCTCCAGTGCCCAAGCAGTTAATTGAATAAACATGAGGTTGACTGGAATTGTTGTATTTGTCATGTAGTTAGAATTTAATGAAGGATTAGTGCTTTCTATAAGCAATTGCACAATGTTGCCCAATGTTTACTTGTAGATTAGTAGAACCTGAGATAAGCAGATACCAGACCTGCAGGCAAATAGACGTGTGCAAACCCCCAAAGCAAAGAGAAATGTGTCTAAACCCCCAGAGCAAAGAGAAATGTGTCTAGTTGGGCATGCTCAACCCTGTCGTGTTCTGTGAACATGTTTGTTAAAACAACTTTGCAAACCTCCGAAGAGAAGCCTCCTTTGTGGGTAGAGATTTTTAAGAGCTGGGTCACTCCATTTCTTGGGTCTTGGATGAAGGGCGGCTTGGTAAAGAGTCTGCGGATATCATCGGTCCTCTCCCTCCTATGTGGCAGGAGCCCTGAAAGCCAGAGGAATGGCAAGTGGGAATGGGAAGAAATTAGATCCTCACCTAGGAGGGACATCGACCAGAGGGTCTTGTCTTCCTATTTCCATGAGCCGCTGGTCTTAAAAGACTGCCAAGCAATATATTGAGTATAGGGCTCTTTTAGTGGTGTCCCCCAGGGTCCCCCGAAGTTTAGGGATATTGCTTGGCGTTCCTTCCATGGAAAACTCTATGTAAGAGGCAATGTGATAAGTAGGGCCGCAATGACCGAATGTGTCCCCGGGAGAGCTGCAGTGGTCTTGAGGAAACAATGGACCACTTCCTGCTTAATTGTCCTTTTAACATAGAAGTTCAAAAGGGTGTCCAGAAAGTGGGTATCCCCTGCCTCTCAGGTATGTCATACCAGGGGTGGGCTTATGGGGTGTCTCAAAGGCATGCAAGTATTGAGTTAAGCACTTATTTCTAGTTAGCACAATAGTAAAATTCTACACGTGGAGTGCACGGTGCCAAATTTCAATTAGATAAAGTCCTTTCCTGTGAGGTGGTGGTTTCAACATCCTGAGGGAACTGTTTAAGGTGAAGGCTTGGAGAAACAGAGGATGAGTGAAGGGAGATGGTCAACTCTGTGGGAGAGGCCTGTACCTTGAGCCCCTTTGAGGGGTCCTGATGTTTCTTGGTGGTGGTTTTCCTGTCTTATCACTTGCCCTTTTTTTGCCCTAGGCCCTTGTGTGTTTTTTGTCTGGGCTCATGCATTCAGGGTGAGTAGTTTACACTTTGCCCTCTCAAGTGTCTAGTGCATTAGAATGTAGATGTATCCTTAGTAGGTTTCTACGGAAGCCAAACGATTCTTGTTTTGATGTTTCTTTTCGTGTTAGGTTTAATATGTATAATGTTAGTTTTAATATGTTATAATGTTAGTTTTAATATGTTGTAATGTTAGGTTTAATATTTTGTTTCCTTGTTGTCTCGTTGTATGGATGTTGGAATAAATGTGGTTTATAAACTTGAACAAGTCAAACTTATGTTTTTCCTTTTTTCTGCTGTAAGATATTTTAAGTTATTTGCGTGATAGTGCGAACGGTTGTCTATCCCCTCATCATCTATCTGTGTAGGTAGGTGACAGGGTTAGTTATATTAGAGTGTAGGTAGGCGGGCTCGGTTTTATTTTGTTTCTTTTTTCTCTGATGTAAGAGTTGAATTTACTTTATATCTCATTGGAGATCGATTTTAGTTACTTTTTAGAAAGATCTGAAATAAGATGTTTTTAATGTTGTCTGCTGTAAACTTTTTATTTCCTTTGGACTGGACTTTCTTCTCGGAAAGAGACTTTTTATTTTATGCCCAAAAGCCAATATGCTATGTATTGTATTGTTTGTTTCAAGTTTATTGTTTATGCATATTTGTAGCCTGTTAATAAACTTCAATATATTAAAGACAATAAGATAATATTAAATGGAAAATTCCGAAAACAACAACAGGGTATTTCAGGCAGGGAGAGTCATTGAAAGTGAATGATATAATTACCTATCAAATCATTAATCACTTTTTATACATCCAATTCCCAACAAGTTATTTTTACATTTTTGTTCTGGAAATTTCTCCTGGATAGGTAATTACCTGATTTAGATTTTTATGCCATAATATATCGCTGGAAATACTTAATCTCCTTTATTTCTCTCTCTAAAAGTATCACAATTACCACTTATAATTACTATTTTACAGGTTACATTGTAATATAGTATTGGAGGTTGTATAAAGACATACGTCCATCTAGTCCAACCTTTATACCCTACCCATAATGTCTGTTAGACAGACATTATGGGTAGGGTATAAAGGTTGGACTAGATGGACGTATGTCTTTATACAACCTCCAATACTATGTTACTATGTAACTGTTATGGAAACATCGAATAGCTCTGTTCAAAATAACCGCAGTAGTGTGTTCAGATGTTCTATGATTCAACGCATTAGATTCTATATTATTGCTGTTAAAGGGGAAGTTCAGTGCAAACACATATGCTTCTAAGAAAAAAGGTGCAGTATTTTTTCCTCCTAATATCATTAACCTGCCCATTCAGAATTTTGTCTAGAAACTAGAAGGGGAAAGTTTAAGTATAAACTTTGAATTTGGCTTGAAAGATCGCATTTTGGAAGGGAATTTGTGTGTTTGTGCTGCAGATTTTAAAACTCAATAATGCCAATCAACCTTCCAATGGAAACACGAATAGCTCTGTTCAAAATAAACCGCAGTAGTGTGTTCAGTGTTCTATGATTCACGCATTAGGGTCTCTATATTATGCTGTTAAAGGGTAAGTTCAGTGCAACACAGATGCTTCTCAAAAGAAAGGTGCAGTATTTTTTTTCCTCCTAATATCATAAAACCTGCCCATCAGATTTTTGTCTAGAAACTGAAACGGGGAAAAGTTTACAGTATAAACTTGAATTTGGCTTAGAAAGATCGCATTTGAAGGGAAATTTGTGTGTTTGTGCTGCAGATTTTAAAACTCATAATGCCAATCATGAGGACATTGTGTTATTTTTAACTTTACCCCTTTAATATGTCACATGCATAAAGGTGGGTCAGTTGGTGTGTGTGTATTCATATCAGGTAGGTGGGATAAAATACTAACTTTTATGAGTAGTGGTCAAAGGGGTTTTTTTGCTTAGTTTACCCTTTATGTATGGCTGCTAATAGTAATAGGATAAGTAGGTCGTAGGTGTGGTGTACCTGGGTCTGGTTGAGGATTATGTCTTTTTTGTGCGTTTAAAAACAACCAACCTAAAACTATCTTTATTATATTGAGGGATAATATGATTATTTTTTTTTTACTTTAGATTATCCTTAACGTATGGCTGGCACAGTAATGGAGCAGTAGATCGGTAGGTGTGTGTACGTGGGTCTGGTTTAGGGGATTATGTCTTTTTGGTGTCACACATTTACAACCATAAAACGTAACGCTTTTTGAGGATATATGGATTTTGTTTGTTTTTTTTTTTTACTTTAGGTTACCTTAAGGTATGGCTGCCCATAGGAGAAGTGGATTAGTAGGTGTGTGTACCTGGGTCCGTGGTTGAGGGGGTATGTCTTTTTTTGGTTTTATTAGACAACATAAAAACTCTTCTATTGCGGAAAAAAATAATATCGTTTTTTTTTTACTTTAGTTACCCTTTAGTAGGCCTGCCACAGTACTGGATAAGTAGATAGTAGATTGTGTATACATGGTGTCTGGTTGAGGGGGTATGTCTTTTTTGTGTTTACAACCATAAAACTCTTCTATTGAGGAAAAAAATAAATTCGTTTTTTTTTACTTTAGTTACCCTTTAAGTATGGCTGCCACAGTAATGGATAAGTAGATTAGTAGGTGTGTGTACCTGGGTCTGGTTGAGGGGGTATGTCTTTTTTGTGTTTACAACCATAAAACTCTTCTATTGAGGAAAAAAATAAATTCGTTTTTTTTTTACTTTAGTTACCCTTTAAGTGTGGCTGCCACCGTAATGGATAAGTAGATCAGTAGGTGTGTGTACCTGGGTCTGGTTGAGGGGGTAGTTTTTTGTGTGTTTACAACCATAAAACTATCTTTTTTTGAGGAAAAATCTGAATTCATTTTTTTGACTTTAGTTACCCTTCAAGTATGGCTGCCACAGTAATGGATAGGTAGATCAGTAGGTGTGTGTACCCATGTGAGGTTGGGGTGTGTCTTTTTTGTTTTTACAACCAACCAGGTTTATAACAAGATTGAATGAAAATTGGTATGATATAAAAAAGGCATTGACATTAAGTGATGAGAGTAAACTATAAGAGATAAAGTTGGTCCATAACCCTTGATGGTAGGTCAAGGAAATGATATGTAGAAGCCATTATAAATTTACGATTGTGGCAAAGAAGGTTAAAGGCACGGTATCGTTAAATTCAAGGTCTGTGGTTCACAAATTGTGCCAGATAACCAGTGTTTTAATCAAAACCCTTATGCATTCAGGCACATACGAGCAGGATCTCTCTGTTGCAGTGATTTGTTTCTCTGTGGGTGTTTATAAAAACACTTTCAATGCACACAAGAAGGTTTTGTCCATTACAATCAGATGTGAAATCAATGTAGCGATAAGTTATTATCTGATTGGCTAGATCTTTTTACAGATAAGCCAAGAGCTTTTTGTTTGACAAAGGTTTAGCTTTGTTTAGTAGAGGGTTTTTTTTTTAGCTCTTTGAAGCCCACCTCAATAAAATCATTATAGC
>CM033471.1:264507752-264766401 GCA_019447015.1 Hymenochirus boettgeri | reverse complement strand
TAACCTAATACAGGCTACAGGGCATAATAACATAGCTGGTAAAATGTCTAGCTCACACCTTTATAAATCTACCCATAATGCCGACATGTCTAGCTTTGAATTTTATGTATTATAGACAGTTAAAGCCTGTGTACAATAATGGGGCCTAGAATCCCTAGAGGTGTCCCCTAGTGGTCAAGTTCCCCTTTGTGTCCCAAGAACAGATTCCCTCCATTGTCCCAAGGCCAGAGTAAAACCCCCCTCACCATCATGTCAGCCATAGCCCCCTCCCCTCCATTCCAAACCAGATGTTCCCTCAGTGTCCCAAGGCAGAGTCCCCCCTCACTCCATGTCCCAAGCCAAGCCCCCCTCCTCCACTGTGCCAAGGCCAAGTTTCCTTTTAGTGTCCCAAGCCAGAGTACCACATCCCCTCACCGCCATGTCCCAAGGGCCATAGCCCCCTACTCCATTGTCCAAGACCAGAGTTCCCTAGTGTCCCAAGCCAGAGTACCCCCACTCACCTCCATGCTCCCAAGGGCCATCAGCCACCCTCCTCCATTTCCAAGACAGATTTGCGCATGCAATTTTTTCTAATCAGACCCCCCGCAACGCGGCAACGCATGAAGAAATTGCAGTCGCAAATGCGCGTAATTGGCTTGCGATTGTGGTGCATCAGCGTTGTGCGGCGGCAGAGTGGCCGTGCCCTTAGGTTGTTATATAATAGATACCATAACCAGAACAGGTGCCGGAAGAACTGAAAATGAGAACAGGTGACAAAAGACGAAGAGAAAGAAAGGAAAGAAAGAACCCATCTTAACCAGGACTGGAAGGAGCATAGGGATGCTGCTGAGAGAAGCCTCTTAAAGGGCAGAGCCATCTTGGTCCTCTCATACAGAAGGAGCATAGGATCTGTAGGAGAAGCTATAGGAGTCAGCCATCATCTTGCTCTCACTGTAGACGGAGCATGGGAGCTGTGAGAGAAAACTGTTAGGAGATCGCGGCTGACATTATTGGCTCCCTTTACTAGGAAGTTCAGCATGGGGCCCGTGAGGAAAAGCAAAAGGCAGCACCATCTTAGCCTACGGACTCTGGGGAAGGAGCATAGGGACAGTGGGGATCAGATGATATGGGCAGACCTCTCGCCTATTGACTGGGGAAGGAGCAAAGGGAAATTGAGTGTTAAGCTGATAAGGGAAGACACCATCTGGCCTACGGACTGGGGAGGAGGAAGGTAGATAGGGGACGTGAGGATCAGCTGATATTCGGGCCAGCCCATCTTGCTATGACTGGGGAGGGAAGGAGCAAAGGGGAAATTGAGGTTAGCTGCTAAGGGCAGCACCATCTTGGCCTACGACTAGTGGAAGGAGGCATAGGGACAGTGAGGATCAGCTGATATTGGCAGCACCAGCTGGCCTACAACTGGGGACGGAGCATCATAGGGACGTGAGGATAAGCTGAATGGGCGCACCATCTTAGCCATGGACTGGGGAGGAGCATAGGGGACATGCGGTTTAGCTGATTGGGCAGAACCCATCTTAGACTATGACTGGGGAAGGAGCATAGGGACATTGAGGATAAGCTGATTTATGGGCGCACCATTTAGGCCTATATGACTGGAAGGAGCAAAGGAAATTGAGTGATTTAAGATGATAAGGGCAGCACCATCTTGGCCTACGACTAGGGAAGGGAGAAAGGACAGATGAGGGTCAGCTGTATGGGCAGCACCCATCTTTGCCCCTACCAACTGGGGAAGGAGCATAGGGACAGTGAGATCAGCGGATATGGGCGCACCATCTTAGCCTATGGGACTGGGAAGGAGCATAGGACATTGAGGTTAAGCTGATATGGGCAGCACCATCGTAGCCGATGACTGGGGAAGGAAGCATAGGGACATTGAGGATATAAGCTGATCTATGGGCAGCACATCTTGGCCTCAATGACTGGGGAAGGAGCTAGGGACATTTGAGGTTAAGAGAATATGGGCAGCACCATCTGCCCTATGACTGGGGAAGGGACCATAGGGACATTGAGTGATAGCTGATATGTGGCCTAGCACCACTTGGCCTAGACTGGGGGAAGGAGCATAGGGAATTGAGGATAAGCGTATGGCAGCACCATCTGGGCTAGACTGGGCGAAGGAGCATAGGGCATTGAGGTTAAGCTGATAGCGGCGCAGCATCTTGGCCTATGACTGGGGAAGGAGCAGCCTATAGCTGGCCCTTAGCTACTACATGTGGATGGATTCCCCGCTTCGCGCAGACTTTTGGTAATCTGCTATGGAGATTTCCCCAGAGCAACTTGTACCTGGGTGAATCTCCCTGTTAGAGTTGACCATAGATGGTGCATTAGCTGATAAGTGGATTATCTCCTCTTTACTAAGTATGTAGCCTGGTGTGTCTACTCTTAGGAATTGATATTTTAAAGGGCAGTCCATTTCATTTTGAAGGGACTAAGTTGGCTTCTCCTCCATACGTCAACCAAGTGGCGACAGCATTCAATCATTTGTATGTGATTTCAGCAGTTTCCCCTGTTCCTCCTTGCACATGCCAAGCTTATAAAAAGCTCATGAGCAGAGAGGCAAAGAGGTTAGGGTAGTACCTTTGCCAGGAAGAGTATCATTAAAGGGCAAGTCCAGCCCCAAAATGAAAACTTCATACGGTAAAAGCACCCCCCAAACCCTTAAACGGTCATAGCTTGAAATGATTGCATATATAAACTAACCTGAAATCCTGCACAATGTCTTGTTTCCCCTGTTTCTGCTTCTGGTTCTTCCAGTAGTAACTGTCAGTTATGGATTTTTGACAGTTGAACATCACAAGCCAATGACAATGTTAAATCCCTGTGCCTTCTGAGCATGTCCAGGTAGTACAGGTCAGTACAGGTTTGTAAATGCTCAGTTGCCATGAGGCATCAGAGCATAGCGCCATATAGTAATGAATTCATAGGCAAACTACTTGATATCCCAACGTATTTTAAAGAGGCCTTCTTTCTAAAAGATTTATTATGAGGGTGGAGTTGACCTTTGAATATCTGGTTACAAAATGTAAATAACTGGTAAAATTAGCAGTGAGGTTGCAGGCAGATAAACGGACAAGTCAGGCAGTTTTTGTTTTTAAGGGGTGAACATGCCATATAAAGAACTGTCACCTTCTGCTCCACGATGCTTCGTGATCTTAAGGGTTCTCTTCAGGGCCCTTCCCCCGCATCATTCCCAAGAAAGGGATGAGTTTTGTTCAGTACGAAAAACTGACAGGTTTGGCATTCTTATGCGGGGAAAACGGAGGCGTTTATTGAATATTTCATACCCAACGCAGAAAACAATTGGAACTTCGCTCCACCTTTGAACTTCTATGAGTTCGGTTCGAAAAAAACCTTACAAAAATAATAAGAGCTCCAGTTAAAGCATTAAAAAGTCTGAAACAGATTAACCACAGACAGATTATAAATGAGAAAGAAAATGGTACATAAGAGCTATAATACAAAAAAAACAGAATCTAGTGCACAAACCATTCGAATTGCAATGGCTACCCTCCATAAGGTTCTACTACAAAGTCTGACTAAACCCTGATAAATAATAGCACGTATCACCACGTCAAGGTTGGTTCTTACTTGGTCCTACCGTCTGATACTTGCCTATTGGGTGATTAATATGCAATTAGAATGGTTTGTGCACAGAATTCTATGTTTGTATGTATATATTTTGGGCAATAGTTGCCAACTTTAATATGGATGTACAACAGCCCAATGTTTTTAACTAAGATTTCAATCTAGCAACCTGGTAAAATTTGTCTTGGTCGATTATTTGTCACTGTTGACAGGTCAATTAGTGTAGTCATAGGGAGAAAGTAGCTGTGCCGACGTTTGGACATGGATTGGCTTTATTACTACACCTTCGGTCCATCTTATTGCAGACCACCAGCCGTTCCATGGTTGGCAAAAAAAAATCATTGCAGGATATTTGGCCCGACAGACGTGGTTTTCTGTTGTACCAGCCTTAAAGCTTCCTTTAATAATTTTTTGGGTAAATAAGTACTATCCCTTTAGTAAGCTCCACCATCAGTGGTAACACATGCACTGGTAATTTATGTTCATTGTTGCATTCAAAAGATTCAAAACAGCGAATTGTTCAAACCAAACCACATTCCTAGCAACAAAGCTAGTACACCCGATTGCATAATTCGCTGAAGCCATTTATACTTTTCGATCGGTACGGTATGAATTATCTGTTATTATATGGGGGCTTTGTGCAGCCGCGACAGACGCCGTCGATTTGTGGTCCAAATGGACAGGTCAGAGAATCACAAACTGACGTGCAGTCCTTTATGGACCACACAATCTAGTTGCACTAACTGTCAGACGTGGCTGCTTTTGCACAACTGACCGTCCTTCCTAATGGCCGAATGGTTGGGAATGCTCTGAACCGTCGCGTCCAGGAGGAAAGATGGTATAGTGTGGTATTAGCGTATGAGACAAAGTGGCCTCTGTGGTATATGGGGAAATGAAAGACTTTCTAAAGAAAAACATTACAGATTGTAATCTTTATTTACCCTTGGGGTTTTAAAAGAACCCAATTTTCATATCCACCATAGTTCCCGTGGGCCAGATGTATGAAGACGTTGGGTATCGCCTTTTAATGATACAGAGACTTAACGATGTTATCGGTATATTTAAGATCGTTTAAACCGAATGGAGATTTAAGGATCAGTTTACGATCGTAATTTACTGATAACGAAATCGTCGTTGCAGATTTGGCCTTCCTATTGGGCCTCCGACGACGAGGGAGGCGGGGCGGGAGCCTGCCAGAGCAGACTTTTCAGTAAGTAACGCTGTGTTGAACTTTCGCGAACCAGTGGTGAGCGACCTAGCATTTCAGGTCCCACCCTGGGTAAAGGTACAGACCTTAAGACCAACATTCATGTACAAGACGTAATTTAGTCTGTGGATGATAAAATTAACTAACCTGCGATTTATCGCTAAAAAGAGATCTCGGGTTGATTAAATATGGCTCTTTGTCCCAAGCATAGTTTCTATCCTCTCCTTTTATTGGGCTCAAATTTGACAAGTATAGGAATGAAAATTAGTCAGCCCCATGCCCCTTTCGGAGGAAAATGCTGATCTAACTTATCTCATCTCTTATTAAAATGTTTCCAAGCAACATAAAGTCATAAGACGATATCTTTCTACCATGATAAATGGTGTATATCGAGAAAAATAAAAATAAATTCATTTAAAAAATGGCACCGCGTTGGTAGTAAAAAACACAGTGCAGTATTTTAAACACTCACTTTAGGGCAATACGGGGCAATAAGTTAAACAAATTATCTCAAGTATGGAGATTTATGTTTTTTTTATTTTTAATTTAGGGGACAATCACGACAAGCCCAAAATTTTCCTTTCGCAAGGCTCAGAATGTAGGGAGGTCATAGTAGAATCCAGTTTATAGTCTTCCTGGGCCTTGGCGGAATTATCAGCTGATCTTTTGTATCCACCTATAGAATGATAAGTCATGGTTATTACAGTTTTAATGTTTTTTTGTTAATTAAAAATTTTGATTGAATTGTTTTTAATACACCATCCCCATTTAAAGATCTCTCACACAGGCTGGATGACCTATCCATACTGAGAATATCTATGGAGGTTTTAAAGGGCATCTAGAGTGAAAAAAAAACACATGCCCTTTGCAAAGTGTAATTCATGTACTCTGTGCTGCCCTGATAGTTTTCCTATATCTGTCAGGTGAATCTGTTTAACACGGTTGCAGATCTATGATGCAGCACTCCCCCTTCCTCCTCCCTTGTAAATCCTCCAGTATCAGGTCCGGGATAACCGACAAGCTTTATGTGCAGAAGTAGGAGTAAAAGTTCAACATCCTGAAAACACCACCCCGCACAGTGTCACAATAGAAAGCAAGATGCCTGGAGACACGGAGAAGAGGAGATCAGTACAGTTTTTTACGATCCTCTCACTTTGTGACCATCATCAATAGTGAAAGCTCTTAAGAAGGGGGGGGGTCAAGTGCAGCGTTATATTACATGAAAGCTACCATCTCTCCCCCGGCTAATGGGTTATTTCTATGTTATTAAGAGCAGGGATTGGGGGGATCAAGTCACAGGGATTTGAGGACAGTCCAAGTAGGAGTTAGAGGAATGCAGGGAATGGCAATCACGTATTCTTCGAACCTGGTGTTTGTATCTACAGGACCAGCGAGGGAATCTGAAAAAAGTGAAGACACTCTGGGGTTGTAGGGAATTATAGGAAAACATGGAAGAACGAAAAAAAAAGTTCATTTTCCCACTATTAGATGCCCTTTTAAATAAAGGATTGGAATTTTATGGAGGTCCTTGTGCTGCCCATCCTTCTTCAGACTTACAGGGGGAGATTCAATAAAAGTTCTTATCGTTTATAAAATGGTGCAATCTTGCCCCAATCAATCAGATGTAGATTTTTCAAATGTGAAAATAAGATCTGATTGGGATTGGGGGGCAAAAATTAGACCATTTTTCATAAGAACTTTTATTGAATCTCCCTGTTAGTGTTCGTGACAAAGTGCAGTATGCAGTATGGGGTAGTCATGTCCTTTTCTTGCGTGATCATATAATATGTCGATATTGCAATTTAAAGATATCGATGCATTTACAAATTTCAATCCTAGATAACGTAAAGGAAATGCAGATCTCAGTATTCCCCTAATACATCTGTAAACTGGAGATTCCTCTACATTCTCTGGTAGCTTTGCTCCAGATGTCACCCATTCCCTGGGGTCTGCCCCAATGAGGACAAATGGGCATTATTGAAAACTAAGAACTCCCGCGCAGAGACCGGGTTTAGAAGGGGATGGATGATCACGGATTTCCCATAAGATATAGTCGGGTCCTCCAACCTAACCGGTTACCTCGGGACAATTCAGGTTTTAGGGGGTCTCTCTGTTAGTCTTTTCTACAGAGCACTGCCTCGGGCCAAACAATGGATTAGGCAGCATGCATCCCAGTACAGGGCAAGAAGTAGACCGGCCCAGGTCAATGTCCCACCCTCCCTTAAACACGCCATAGTCTACCCTAATATTAATATTCAAAAAATTCCGAAAAAGTTGGGTTTTGGAACAAGTTTCAGAAAACTTCCAAAATGGCAGTTTTTTTGAATCGTTACTGGAAACCACTCCATAGTGGCTGCTGAGGAAGGAAGAAACATCCTGTGGCTCATATGTATCGTGGGGAATCACACTTAGATCAATGGACTGAACTGTTTAGTTCTTGAAGATGTGTTTCGCTAGTCTCCGACTGGCTTCTCAATTCAGAATGATGTGTACAAGAATCTGTGGGCAATAAATGATATGTAATGTGTCCCTAGCTGCCTATAAGAGCAAGGGGTCAGAGCTGCCATAAGGCAAAGGGGTCAGCGGAGCTGCCTATAAGGCTACAGGGGTCAGCGAGCTGCCTATAAGAGCAAGGGGGTCAGCGAGCTGCCTATAGAGCAAAGGGGTCAGACAAGCTGCCTATAAGAGCAAAGGGGTCAGCGAGCTGCCTATAAGAGCAAAGGGGGCAGGGAGTAGCTGCCCTATAAGAGCAAGGGGCAGGAGCTGCCTATAAGAGAAAGGGTTCTCAGGGGAGCGGACTATAAGAGCCAAAGGGGGCCAGGGAGCTGCCTATAAGAGCAAAGGGTCCCGGGAGCTGCCTATATAAGAGCAAGGGGTTTCAGGGGCTGCATATAAGAGCAATGGAGGTCAGGGAGCTGACTATAAGAGCAAAGGAGTAAGGGAGCTGCCTATAAGAGCAAGGGGCCGGGAGCTTGCTATAAGACAAGGGGTCAGGGAGCTGACTATAAGGCAACAAAGGGGCCAGGGAGCTCTCTATAAAGTCAAGGGCGTCAGGGAGCTCCCATAAGAAGCAGGGGCCAGGAGTTGCATATAAGAGCAACGGGGTCAAGGGGAGTGCCTATAAGAGCAAAGGGAGGGGTCAGGGAGCTCCATTCTGTACGGATGATATAAAATCGGAAAGAGCACCTATTGTCAAAAAACAAACCGTATTTTATTAAGGCACCAGTAATGTATGACGTCCAAAACGACCGTAATGAAATTAGACAATAACACAGAAACTGGGGCCACTTTTCACACAACGTCTCAGTTTTTAGACTACGTTTTGCAAAACAAATCGCAGACCCTCTCCGACAGTGTCAAAAGTCAACACAGGATCCATGGTTCTCGCTTTATGTTTTTTTTTGCAGAACAAACCCTCTCATTGGCACCCCACTCAACCCAGGTCTCCTTATCCAATTAAATAGGAAAATGATATAAAAAGAGGGGGGAAAATGAAAAACCCAATTATTTCTGTGGGAAAGAGCCAGCTGGAAAGGGGGAAATGGTCCGAAGATAAAGTAGAACATTGGGGGCTGATTTGCAGGTATATGGGGTTCGTTTGCACATAAAGTTCGGTCGTGTTCGAACTTCACTAAAAGTTTAATTGGACCCATAGTCAACGGGAGAGTGATACTTCGAAAAGTTGGATGATGGATGATTTAAGATAATAACAATGTAATACTAAAATGGCTGGGTGACACTGGGGAAATGGTCTGGGGAACATGTCACTATCCCCAAACCCTGTTTGAAAGGATAAGTAAAATCAGAACAAATGAAGTTTCAATGGAAGCCTGTATCCCGAACAACCTTGCCCCCCTTTTTCCTAGGTGCTCAGAGCCTACTGTACCCCAGTAAAGTGCTGGCCATCTTCGAGTTATGTCGAGTCTGGTAAGTCTGCCCCCTGAGATTTGCTGGAACTCATTCAGGATTGGGTCAAAAAATCCTGATAGCCCAGTTCCAGCAACGTCATGACCGGGAGCCGTGGTGTGATGACCGATATGCACCATCATGACATCACTTGAGCACACCAAGCGGACCGGAAATGTAATGGATTTTCGATGACACTCCACAAGATCCTGGAGTGGAGAGGGATGCAAAGAATATATTCAGAGGGGCAGAGCTCTTACATGAACTGCAGGACATAACCCAAAGATGGCCAGCAACTTTACTGGGGGCACAGTAGGCTCGACAGGCACAAGGAAAAAAAAAGGGGCGACGGGGGAGGGCACAAGGTTAGTTAGGGGGATAAGTCCATTTTAAACTTCATTTGTTTTTTGAATTTACTTATCTTTTAAACACTTCTGGAATCTTTGAATGTAGCTTGTTTGGCAAACACTCAATGCATGATCATAAAGTTAAGAACAATACTTTCGAGGGTACCAAAAATCGAAGGCTACATCGAGGGTTAGCCCGAAAATGATCGTACATTGAGTAGTTACCGAACGAATTTTTACGGGCGAGCGGCTTAGTGAACCAATTAATTATACGAAAAATACGAGCAACTGAGTGGGTGAGGTCCGAGAAAAACCAAAACATAGTTTGAATATTGTGGAAGCCTCTCCCCCCCCTTGTGTTCCAAACTCAAAGTTCGGCTATCGTCGACCCCCCCCTGATATAGTCTTTCCCGAGTAGGAATGTGCGCACCCTGATTGTATGTGTATTTCATGTAGAGGGACTAGTAGATAGGCACCGGGAGATTTGTGGTCGCTCCTTTGTTAAGATAGGGGTCATTCGTGCCTGGATATCGTGGGGACACCTCTCTGACTATCGGGCCTCGTGCCCGTGCACTTGCTCGTGTCCTATAATGCTAGTGGGTACTCGGGCGACCCCTGATTCGATCCCCGTGTCCATTTCCACATCATCGGGCCTGTTAGCGCGCCCATGCTTATAAATGGTCTCAAATTAGTATAAGGGGCAACACGCTGACATGCGCAACTAGAGAAGGAGCATGGGAGCTGTGAGGAGAAACTGTTAGGAGCAGCGGCTGCCATCTTGGCCTCTTACTAGGATAGCAGCATGGGGCCAGTGAGGAAAAGCAAAAAGGGCAGCACCATCTTAGCCTACGACTGGGGAAGGAGCATAGGGACAGTGAGGATCAGCTGATATGGGCAGCACCATCTTACCATCTTGGCCTACGACTGGGGAAGGAGCATAGGGACAGTGAGGATCAGCTGATATGGGCAGCACCATCTTAGCCTATGACTGGGGAAGGAGCAAAGGGACATTGAGGTTAAGCTGATAAGGGCAGCACCATCTTGGCCTACGACTAGGGAAGGAGCATAGGGACAGTGAGGATCAGCTGATATGGGCAGCACCACATTGAGGTTAAGCTGATAAGGGCAGCACCATCTTGGCCTACGACTAGGGAAGGAGCATAGGGACAGTGAGGATCAGCTGATATGGGCAGCACCATCTTGGCCTACAACTGGGGAAGGAGCATAGGGACAGTGAGGATCAGCTGATATGGGCAGCACCATCTTAGCCTATGACTGGGGAAGGAGCATAGGGACATTGAGGTTAAGCTGATATGGGCAGCACCATCTTAGCCTATGACTGGGGAAGGAGCATAGGGACATTGAGGATAAGCTGATATGGGCAGCACCATCTTGGCCTATGACTGGGGAAGGAGAACTTCAGCTCCATCCTATTGACTTCTATTGAGTTCGTTTTCGAAAACTTACAAAAATACTCAGAGCTCCAGTAAGAGCATTAAAAAGTCTGAAACAGGATTTAACCACAGACATCCAGTAAGAGCATTAAAAAGTCTGAAACAGGATTTAACCACAGACAGATTATAAATGGAGAAAGAAATGGTAACATAAGATTATAATACAAAAAAACAGAATTCTAGTGCACAAACCATTCTAATTGCATATTGCTGTCCATCTTATGCAGACCACCAGCGTTCCATGGTTGGCAAAAAAAAATCATTGCAGATATTTTGGCCCGACGAAAAGAGACCCTGGCAATATTGAAAGTCATATCTTGGAAATTTACCAATCATTGGGCTGATGGACTCTGTAATAACTGTGTAGGAGGGTCCAGCCTGAAAGGATTACTGATAATTATGGTTTCATGGGGCAATGATGCACAAAAAGGGGGGGGAAAGGGTGACATAAAGATGTAATAGAAGAGGAGATGATCCAGCATGTCAATGGGACAACAATTGGTGTTTAAAAATATCTAGACACGACAATGAAATGCATCACCTGACACGTTTCAAGATAACCCATAAACATATAATGTCGTATCAGATGTTTAATATTTTATATGTTAAAAAAAAGTTTTTGAAGGAACCAAGAATTGCCTCCATTTTACTATTTGATACCAATCTATATCCGACTAAGGGTCTTGTTAGTAAGGGTGCCCAGAACTTTGAAAATAAGTATTTTTTTCCTTTTACCCCTTTGTTGAGGTACGCAACAAGGAAGTTTGGCTACTGCTGCTGGGATTGATTCTTCTTGTACAACAATGGACAAACATTTTTAAGAAATTCAGAGACAGATCAGAGACAAGTTCTTAAAAATATTGAATTTCTGTTCTAATTATCGAATGTCGAATACGGAAGCTCGGAAGATCATGCGTGTGAAGGAAGTGACTTTTTTTTAAGTTCTGGATATTTGTACGTTTCCCAGACCATTTCCAGATCCCAGAACCATGTACAGTAAGGACCATACTATTTACCTTATTCTTTCAAACTATTTGTCCCCGTTGACTTTAATGGGTCTGATTTTGGATTTTTGAATTTTTTTACTTTTCGGAAGTCTAAAATCCAAAATCGGACCAGATTTTTGGAAATTCAACTATCTCACTTACCACAAATTCAATGACTAGTGTTTTCGAGATTGGCTTAATTTGTAGTCCATGGGGGTAGTGGGGGTGTGTGTTGGGTTGGTAAGGGTGGTGGGGTTGGTGTGGTAGGTGTAGGTACCTGGCAAATTGAAAGTCATATCTTGGAAATTTACATCCAATCATTGGGCTGATGGACTCTGTAATAACGTGTAGGAGGGTCGTGAGGAGAAGCTGATAGGAGCAGCCATCATCTTGGCCTCTCACTAGGATAGCATCATGGGGCCAGTGAGGAAAAGCAAAAAAAGGGCAGCACCCATCTTAGCCTACGACTGGGGAAGGAGCAAAGGGACAGTGAGGATAAGCTGATAAGGGCAGCACCATCTTGGCCTACGAATGGGGAAGGAGCATAGGGACATTGAGGTTAAGCTGATATAGCTGATATGGGCAGCACCATCTTGGCCTACGACTGGGGAAGGAGCATAGGGACAGTGAGGATAAGCTGATATGGGCAGCACCCATCTTGGCCTATGACTGGGGAAGGAGCATAGGGACATTGAGGTTAACCATCTTGGCCTACGACTGGGGAAGGAGCATAGGGACAGTGAGGATAAGCTGATATGGGCAGCACCATCTTGGCCTACGACTGGGGAAGGAGCATAGGGACAGTGAGGATAAGCTGATATGGGCAGCACCCATCTTGGCCTATGACTGGGGATTATCTTTCTTTATCTATCTATCCAAACTTCAAATGATATGCAAGTGCTGCAAGCAGACCTAAGAAGATTATCACAATGGGCAAAGAGAGTTTAGAATGGAGATGAGATCAATGTTGTAAATGTTAGGTGATGCATTTGTTATAACAATCCCTGTGCCACCTTACACCATAAATAACTCGTGTTAAGTGCATCTGTTATGGAAAAAGATTGGGGGTTCTGGTAGATAACAGACTAGCTGTAGCAACTTAGCAATGTGCAAACAATGTAGCAATTTTGTTGATATTCCTTTCGTGTAATGAAAAGGTTTGGGGTCCCTTTGTCAGTAGAGAAAACAGTCGGCCCTATGACGACTTTATCTTTCTTAGGGATCGAGATTGACACAATTAAGGGGAATTTAGACAACCGGGGGAGAAGGTAAAAAACATGCTAGACGCGGTTTCAATGTTTTTACAAGGTAAGAATGAACCTTGAGGCAGTTGCAATCTGTTTTAGGTTCTGAACTTCGCATGTAGGGGTCATGCTGATGGGCAGGGTTTTTTCGAGAAGGTTGACTTTATCCTTTCAGGGGGGTCCCATCCCCTTATCATCACATCCGAATCACTAAAGAACTGCATGCAGAGTTAAGGGTTGGCATTCCTTTCTAATAAACTATAATGGTAGGACTTGTTTTCAGGACGAGGAGTGAGTCAAGAGTGCGGATCTGCAGTTATATACGGAAGGGCTGGGCCGTAGGTTTTGGGGCTATATTGGGCAGAGCGTGGCTAGTTGTCCCGATTCATGGGAAAAGGGGAGAGCGGTGTAGGAACCTCACTCCATTAGAGCTTTTTCCATTGTGGTGGCAGTGGAATTATGGAGGAAACAGATGCGGGATAAAAGAATCAGTTTCTGGACAATGAGAGTGTGGTGTATGCCATCAATAACCTTACTAGCTCTTCTCAACCGGTTCTATCCTACTGCGGCACCTGGTGCTTAGGTGTTTAGAGCTGGATGTGGATGTTTAGGGTGATGAGACATGTACCAGGGCTTCTTAGTGTGGCAGATGCCTTGTCTCGTTTCCAGTGGGAAGAATTAGTTGTCTGAAACTGGACGCCAATCAACACAGTCTGAAATGCCCGGATTTCTTGTGGGAAATCGTGGCCAACAGTTGATGCAGTTGGTTCAATCTTCAGTGGCTTCTACTATCTGGACAAGCCACGGGGAAGGCATGTTGGAATGGTTGGGTTTGTGAAAGGGAGGGATGTTAACTGTGAATTTCGTGCTAGTTTGAGGTGGTGACACTGCAATGTTGGAACATCTACGATCATCAGGGTCATCAGGTTTAGTTTAGCTTAATGAAGGATGGCAGGATTGTCGTTCTTTTTCAGGTTGCTTGGCTGGGAGGATGTTTCCAAGGAGTTTGTAGTGAAAGCTGTATTAAAAGTTGGAGAAAAGAACGTGTCAGCTGAGGCGAGGCGGCCAATCTCTTTTAATCTACTGAGCAAGATTATAGGTTGTCTCCCAGATATTTGTAATTCCTCTTATGAAACTTCTTTAACTGAAGACAGTCTGCATTTTTGTGGCTATGAGGGTGGGTGAGATAGTTTCTCCTAGAGGGCGTGGGTGGTTTGTTACATGACGATTTGTTTATCTCACAGTCGGAAGTAAAGTTATAATTAAGCGCTTAAAAACAGGTCTGTTGGGGATGGCAGATGGTCATCAATATTCCTTCTGCAAGCTACATGGTGCCCAGTTCAGGCCATAAGTAATTTAGCATTAGTCAGGTCTTCGTCTCCGTCTTTTCTCGCACATCAAGATTGGGTTCCCATGTCACGATTTCAGTTTAAGAGAAAGCGCTAGGCAATTGGGTCTTCAGCTAAGGAAATCGGTACCCACTCTTTTAGTATAGGAGCTGCAACAGAAGCTTTTGGGTTTTTCAAAGGATAAGGTGTGCAGGTTAGCGCCATGGATGTCTAACGTGTGGTGTGTTACATTTGCCATGAATTGGTCATTATTAAAAATTTTCTTATAGTGTTTCAGCAGCCATCGGTCTGGTTAGTCGGGCATTCCTATCTGTTCTGGGCAGCAAAGAGAGCGACACTACATTGGAAGGGGATCCTTGGGCTTATTGGTGGCAGGTTCTGATAGAAGTTGTAGGGCGGACCCGGAATCTATAGTCCTGGTGATTCATACTGTGGGGAATGATCTTTGCCGTACTCGTCTCATTTGTTGTTTAATGAAAATGGACCTGCTTAGGTTTCGGCCCTTATTCCGAGAGGTGATTTTTAGTATGGTTGGAGTTCGTTCCTAGAGTTCAATGGCAGGGGGCTAGGGACATAGACTTGGTAGAAAAAGCCAGAAGGGTCCTTAATACTAGGCGCCATATTTATAACGGCCGATAATAGCGCCGTGAAATTACTGCCGCACATCTCTGCGGAAAAAAAAAATAGCGCTATCGCCATATTTATAATGGCGAGTGGCATCGCCGCGCAATGTTTCATGGGCCGCGATGTGCAGTGGTTATTTAAAACTCTTCGCTGCGATACTGCACTTAGTACAATACTGCCGCGAATCCCGGAACAGGGAGCTGGGAGGGATGCCAGGAAAGGATGGCGGGTGGTCCGATCCCTTAGAGGGGGGGGCGTTACCCCACCTGCCCTCCCCCCCGCAGCGGATGCAAACACCCGCTGTGGCCCCTTCCAGCAGCCACAGCTGGCGCCGCAGTGAGCCTGCCTGGCAATCAGCGACTCAGTGGGGTTGGTGTCACCAGCCCGAGAGTACGCACGTCGCAACGGAGCTGGTGTTTGCCGGATGGAAGAAGAAGATGACGCCTCCAAAGGGCTCTTTTAGAGGGGGTTTGTTCGAGCTGCGGGACCCCCGCCAAAGGCACTTGTAAGGTGGCGAAGTGAAATGGCCGAGATAACACGGCGCATCAGTTACCGCCACTTTATAAATAGTAGCGAGCTGTAACGGACGCGAAGTTAACGAGGCGGTAACTTTTTGGTCATTGGAATGGCGGGACACTCGGCCGCAAAAAGTTACCGCTCGTTTATAATATGCCCCTAGGATATCGAGGTTTGTCAGGACGCAGGTGGGGTGGTAGTTAGACACCAGCCATTGGAATTGGAGACAATAGGTCCCTTAGAGGCAAGATGGAGTTCACCTAATGAATTGGACTTGATGTCTTTTTATCTGGACTGCAGGACGGAATCGAAAGGGTGTTAATGTGTTGGGGTGGCGGTAGTTCCGTGTAGTTCCAGGACTCCTAGTGGCGGTTACAACCTTGCGAGGATATGGTTCGGGAGCCATTACCTCCTTATGGGACCTGGTTTTATCTTAATACATAGATGCAGTGGAGTGTCGCTAGCATGTTTAGTTATTTATATATTATATATATATATAATTTGAAGACTTTTTCCATGTAGGTGTCAAACACAAAAGCTGTGCCCATGTTCACCCAACACTTGTGTGCGTTTGTAGTTTTAATTAAAATGCTTTCAGGTAGATAATATCGGAGTTTCAAAGGAGACAGGTTATCCCACCTATGAGGTTTTTTTCAAACAGTTCCTAGGGAGCACAAAGTATTATAACACCCATTTCTCTGGTATTTAAGGGCACGTCCACCAAAAAATTACATAGCTGCGCACCCCCAAACCTCACTTACGTTTTATTACCTTCCCCAAGATGCACCTGAACCTATACAAGGACTGGGTCTTGACCGGGTCTTTTAAGTATGTTGGGGCATTTAAATACTATAAAATACATATTATGTCCATAAATATCGTCATTAACTAAAGCCTTTCATTCCTCCAGTGCCCAAGCAGTTAATGAATAAACATGAGGTTGACTGGAACTGTTGTATGTATGTTAGTTAGAATTTAATGAAGGATTAGTGCTTTCTATAAGCAATTGCACAATGTTGCCCAATGTTTACTTGTAGATTAGTAGAACCTGAGATAAGCAGATACCAGACCTGCAGGCAAATAGACGTGTGCAAACCCCCAAAGCAAAGAGAAATGTGTCTAAACCCCACGAGCAAAGAGAAATGTGTCCAAACCCCCAGAGCAAAGAGAAATGTGTCTAAACCCCAGAGCAAAGAGAAATGTGTCTAAACCCCCAGACAAAGAGAAATGTGTCTAAACCCCAAGCAAGAGAAATGTGTCATAACCCCAGAGCAAAGAGAAATGTGTTAAACCCCAGAGCAAAGAGATAGAAGATGAAATTTATGTTGGATTGTTGTTAATTTAGGGACAAGAAAGGATTTGTGTCTGAGAAGGTGGGACTTTGAAGAAAGTTAAGGTGGCCGTACATATATCTAATTTTACTTACCCGACTGATCACTCCTGCGACATTAGAATGATCTGCCTAACTGCCTTTCCTATTCTTCTAGCAACCGACATGCGATCGTAAAATGATTGGGATTTGCGCTCGCATGTCGGTCGCATAGAGAAAGGGAAAGGCGGTACAGGCAGAATCAGTCTAATGTCGCGGGAGCACTCGGTCGGGGAAGTAAAATCGGATATATGTATGGGCTGCTTTAATTTCTGCAAAGGACCTTCCAATGGAAACATCGAATAGCTCTGTTCAAAATAACCGCAGTAGTGTGTTCAAATGTTCTATGATTCAACGCATAGAGTCTATATTATTGCTGTTAAAGGGGAAGTTCAGTGCAAATAATCATGCTTCTAAGAAAAAAGAGCAGTATTTTTCCTCCTAATGACCTTAATCTGCCCATTCAGCATTGTGTCTGTGTTTAAATAAATGCAACCGAAATAATGACTTACTGTTTGCAGGACCCCTAGTAGAGACCGTTATGGTTTGCCCTTGACCAGCACCTGGGTTGATTCAGTTGATCAGTGAGACCTGAGCATGTTTGGCCCATCCAACAGCCAATCAAGAGAAACTAGAAGGGGAAGTTTAAGATATAAACTTTGAATTTGGCTTGAAAGACTACATTTTGGAAGGGAATTTGTGTGCTTGTGCTGCAGATTTTAAAACTCAATATGCCAATGATGAGGACATTATGTGTTTTTACTTACCCTTTAAATATGTCACATGCATTAAAGGTGGGTCAATTGGTGTGTGTGTATTCATATCAGGTTGGGGGATAAAATACTAATTTATGATGATTGGTCAAAATGTGTTTTTTTGACTAAGTTACCCTTTATGTATGGCTGCATAGTAATGGATAAGGAGTGTTAGGGTGTGTACCTGTGCCACGTGGGGGTAAAAAAAAAACTTTTTTGATTATTGATCAAAATGTGTTTTTTTCTCTTAAGTTACCCTTAGGTATTGTCCACAGGATGGATAAGTAGATCAGTGGTGTGTGTACCTGGGTCTGGTGAGGGGTATGTCTTTTTGTGCGTTTACAACCAAAAACTATCTTTTATTGAGGATATATGAATTTTTTTTTTTTTTACTTAGTTAACCTTAAAGTATGGCTGCCACAGTGATGGATAAGTAGATCATTATGTGTGTGTGCCTGGGTCTGGTTGAGGGGTATGTCTTTTTGTGTTTACAACCATAAAACTATCTTTTTTTGAGGAAAAATCTGAATTCATTTTTTTACTTTAGTTACCCTTCAAGTATGGCTGCCACAGTAATGGATAGTAGAGATGTGGGTGTGTACCCATGTGAGGTTGGGGTATTGTCTTTTTGTTTTTACAACCAACCAGGTTTATAACAAGATTTAATGAAAATGGTATGATATAAAAAAGGCATTGACATTAAGTGATAAGAGTAAACTATAAGAGATAAAGTTGGTCCATAACCCTGATGGTAGGTCAAGGAAATGATATGTAGAAGCCATTATGAGCCCCTGTGAGCAATATACGAACATGTTAGGAGTAACCAATGATGTGAGTATGTTCAAGAGGGAATCATAAATGAGGCGATGTATCAATGTAAATGGATGGCAGAGAAAAAAAGAGATAGAGTTGGGTGATGGAAAAAAGTGTCAGGTGAGGGAATTCATTACATAAGTACTATATGTTATAGAATGTAGATGCCACATGAGATATGTAGGCATGGCCACGAGAGAACTAGCCACCCTATACAAGAGCATCAAAGGCATGCTTTAAGAAAGATGCACAAACTGGCAGAGAGACATAATGGAACATAGTAGGTCAGCATTTCTATGGGATTCAGAGGATCACAATGAACCAGAGATGAGGAAACCTAAGAGGAAAAATGCTTCAAAATGAGTTAAAGTGGATATTTGAATTGGGGGGCAAACACACAAGGGGCATGAATACTGACATACAGGTTAACGTTTTTCTGTAAATTATTATGTGTAATTTGAGGGATATGGTATGGGGGACAGCCTGAAATGTGTACCAATGATATCTATTGGTGAATAGTTCAATTACAATGTGTTTGTATTAAATGAGCGCAGTGAGCAAGATGTAAGTATGCATAGCCCTTTAAGATACTCCCCCTTTAAGAGAAAGGCAAAAAGACACATGAGGCATGTTGAGGGGAGGAGCCCTGACGAAGCCGGCCCTGACCGGGAGAAACGCGCGTTGGCTGTGAGCAGGGAGACATAGTGGAAAAGTGGCTTTAGAATTAGTCCGCAACCGAGCGAAAGTATGCGATACAGCCTAAGTTTGCCAGGATACACCTAAGTTAAACTACCAGGACGGGAAAGATAACCGGGTGTAAGTCTTTTGCCCCAACCAATCAGAAATGATTTAACATTTGAAAGCCAACATCTGATGGTTTGTGCAAACTTAGCACCATTTTTAATAAGAAGTTTTATTGAATAACCCGGTTTGTGAGATTAACCTCTAACTGGGGTATGTTGTTTTTCTATGATGAATGGTGTGGAGTGCTAGTTATGGGTCTAGTCTGGCTCCCTTTGGGTCAGTAGTAGTTTAGTCCGAAATCTGCAGGAAACCAGGAAAGTCTATGAGCTCACAAAGGGCCTGCGGTATAGCAACTTTGCAATAACGCAGCTTATAGTTAATCGAATGTAGAATACCATGCAGTAGTAAAATTCCACAATGGTATTCAATGGGCCTTCATAAATTTACGATCGTGGCAAAGAGGTTAAAGGCACGGTATCTTAAATTCAAGGTCTGTGGGTAACAAATTGTGCCAGATAACCAGTGTTTTAATCAAAACCCTTATGCATTCAGGCACATACGAGCAGGATCTCTCGTTGCAGTGATTTGTTTCTCTGTGGGTGTTTATAAAAACACTTTCAATGCACACAAGAAGGTTTGTCCATTACAATCAGATGTGAAATCAATGTAGCGATTAGTTATTATCTGATTGGCTAGATCTTTTACAGATAGACCAAGAGCTTTTTGTTTGACAAAGGTTTAGCTTTGTTTAGTAGAGGGTTTTTTTTTAGCTTTTGAAGCCCACCTCAATAAAATCTTATAGCTACCATATACAGTACAGGAATAATAACATAGTGGTGTAAAATGTCTAGCTCACCCTTTAAATCTACCCATAATGCCTACATGTCTAGCTTGAATTTTATGTATTAACTAGACATTAAGGCATGTTACCAATAATGGGCCCTAGAATCCCAGAGTGCCCCCCCTAGTGTCCATAGTTCCCTCTTTGTGTCCCAAGACCAGAGTTCCCCAGTGTCCCAAGGCCAGTAAGTCCCTCACCTCCATGGCCCAAGGCCATAGCCCCCCCCCCTCCATGTCCCAAGGCCAGAGTTTCCTCAGTGTCACAAGGCCAGAGTACCCCCTCACCTCCATGTCCCAAGGCCATAGCCCCCTCCTCCATGTCCCAAGGCCAGAGTTTTCCTCTTAGTGTCCCAAGGCCAGAGTACCTCCCTCACCGCATGGCCCAAGGCCAGCCCCCTCCTCCATGTCCCAAGACCAGAGTTCCCTCAGTGTCCCAAGGCCAGAGTACCCCCTCCACCCATGTCCCAAGGCCATAGCCCCCCTCCTCCATGTCCCAGGCAGAGTTTCCTGTTAGTGTCCCAAGGCCAGAGTACCTCCCTCACCGCCAGGCCAAGGCCATAGCCCCCTCCTCCCATGTCCAAGACCAGAATTCCCTCAGTGTCACAAGGCCAGAGTACCCCCCTCACCTCCATGTCCCAAGGCCATAGCCCCCCTCCTCCATGTCCCAAGACCAGAGTTCCCTCTAAGTGTCCCAAGGCCAGATTGCGCATGCAATTTTTTTAATACAGCAATCGCGGCAACGCATGAAGAAATTGCATGTGCAAATGCAGCGTAATTGCGTGCGATGTGTGGTGCAATCGCGTTTGCGGCGCAGAGTGGCCATGCCCTTAGGGTTTTATTATAATAGATACCAGTAAACCAGGAACAGGTGCAGGAGGATGAAACGAGAACAGGTCAGGAGGACTGAAAAAAGAGAACAGGTGCAGGAAGACTGAAATGAGAACAGGGGAGGGGAAAGAAAGACCATCTTAACCTATGACTGGAGGAAGGAGCATAGCGGGCTGTGAGGAGAAGCCTATAAGGGCAGGAGCCATCTTGGCCTCTCACTACAGAAGGAGCATAGGATCTGTGAGGAGAAGCTGATAGGAGCAGCCATCATCTTGGCCTCTCACTAGAGAAGGAGCATGGGAGCTGTGAGGAGAAACTGTTAGGAGCAGCAGCTGCCATCTTGGCCTCTTACTAGGATAGCAGCATGGGGCCAGTGAGGAAAAGCAAAAAAAGGGCAGCACCCATCTTAGCATACGACTGGGGAAGGAGCAAAGGGACAGTGAGGATAAGCTGATATGGGCAGCACCCATCGGCCTATGACTGGGGAGGAGATAGGGACATTGAGGTTGGATTATGGCAGCACCCATCTTGGCCATACGACTGGGGAAGGAGCATAGGGACAGTGAGGTAAGATGATATGGGCAGCACCCATAGATGGCCACGGGACGCACCATCTTGGCCTATGACTGGGGAAGGAGCATAGGGACATTGAGGATAAGCTGATATGGGCAGCACCATCTTGGCCTATGACTGGGGAAGGAGCATAGGGACATTGAGGTTAAGCTGATATGGGCAGCACCATCTTGGCCTATGACTGGGGAAGGAGCAGCTAATAGCTGGCGTTAGATACTTACATGTGGATGGATTCCCCCAGACTCGCGCAGCCTTTTGGTAAATCTGCTATGGAAGATTTTCCCAGAGCATTATCTTTCTTTATTATCTTCCAAACTTCAAATGATATGCAAGTGCTGCAAGCAGACCTAGATGATAGATTATCACAATGGGCAGTAGAAAGGTTAGAATGGAGATGAGATCAATGTTGTAAATGTTAGGTGATGCATTTGTTGATAACAATCTGCCCTGTTGCCACCTACACCATAAATAACTCGTGTTAAGTGCATCTGTTATGGAAAAAGATTTGGGGGTTTGTAGATAACAGACTTAGCTGTGAGCAAAACTGTGTTTTTGTTAGCAATGTAGCAAACAATGTAAGCAATTTTGTGGAATTCATTCCCTTGTTAATGAAAGGTTGGGGCCCTTTGTCAGTAGAGAGAAAACAGTCGGCCCATGACGACTTATCTTTCTTAGGGATCGAGATTGACACAATTAAGGTGGAATTTAGGACAACCAGGGGAGAGAGAAGGTAAAAACCATGCTAGACGCGGTTTCAATGTTTTTTACAAGTAAGAAGAACCTTGAGGCAGTTGCAATCTGTTTAGGTTCTGAACTTCGCATGTAGGGTCATGCTGATGGGCAGGGTTTTTTCGAGAAGGTTGACTTTATCCTTTCAGGGGGGTCCCATCCCCTTATCATCACAATCCGAATCACTAAAGAAAACTGCATGCAGAGTTAAGGGTTGGCATTCCTTTCTAATAAACTATAATGGTAGGACTTGTTTTAGGACGAGGAGTGAGTCAGACGAGTGCGGATTGCAGTTATATACGGAAGCAGGCTGGGCCGTAGGTTTTGGGGCTATATTGGGCAGAGCGTGGCTAGTTGTCCCGATTCATGGGAAAAATGGGAGAGCGGTGTAGGAACCTCACTCCATTAGAGCTTTCCATTGTGGTGTGCAGTGGAGATTATGGAGGAAACAGATGCGGGTATAAAAGAATCAGTTTCTGGACAATGAGAGTGTGGTGTATGCCATCAATAACCTTACTAGCTCTTCTCAACCGGTTCTATCCTTACTGCGGCACCTGGTGCTTAGGTGTTTAGAGCTGGATGTGGATGTTTAGGTGATGAGAATGTACCAGGGCTTCTTATTGTGTGTGCAGATGCCTTGTTCGTTTCCAGTGGGAAGAATTACAGTTGTCGAAACTGGACGCCAATCAACACAGTCTGAAATGCCCGGATTTCTTGTGGGAATCGTGGCCAACAGTTGATGCAGTTGGTTCAATCTTCAGTGGCTTCTACTATCTGGACAAGCCACGGAAGGCATGGTTGGAATGGTTGGTTTGTGAAAGGGAGGGATGTTAACTGTGATTTCGTGCTAGTTTGGGTGGTGACACTGCAATGTTGGAACATCTACGATATCAGGGTCATCAGGTTTAGTTTAGCTTAATGAAGGATGGCAGGATTGTCGTTCTTTTTCAGGTGCTTGGCTGGGAGGATGTTTCCAAGGAGTTTGTAGTGAAAGCTGTATTAAAAAGTTGGAGAAAAGAACGTGTCAGCTGAGGCGAGGCGGCCAATCTCTTTTAATCTACTGAGCAAGATTATAGGTTGTCTCCCAGATATTTGTAATTCCTCTTATGAAACTTCTTTAACTGAAGACAGTCTGCATTTTTGTGGCTATGAGGGTGGGTGAGATAGTTTCTCCTAGAGGGCGGGTGGTTTGTTACATGACGATTTGTTTATCTCACAGTCGGAAGTAAAGTTATAATTAAGCGCTTAAAAACAGGTCTGTTGGGGATGGCAGATGGTCATCAATATTCCTTCTGCAAGCTACATGGTGCCCAGTTCAGGCCATAAGTAATTTAGCATTAGTCAGGTCTTCGTCTCCGTCTTTTCTCGCACATCAAGATTGGGTTCCCATGTCACGATTTCAGTTTAAGAGAAAGCGCTACGCAAATTGGGTCTTCAGCTTAAGGAAATCGGTACCCACTCTTTAGTATAGGAGCTGCAACAGAAGCTTTTGGGTTTTTCAAGGATAAGGTGTGCAGGTTAGCGCCATGGATGTCTAACTTGTGTGTGTGTTACATTTGCCATGAATTGGTCATTATTAAAAATTTCTTATAGTGTTTCAGCAGCCATCGGTCTGGTTAGTCGGGCATTCCTATCTGTTCTGGGCAGCAAGAGAGCGACACTACATTGGAAGGGGATCCTTGGGCTTATTGGTGGCAGGTTCTGATAGAAGTTGTAGGGCGGACCCGGAATCTATAGTCCTGGTGATTCATACTGTGGGGAATGATCTTTGCCGTACTCGTCTCATTTGTTGTTTTTAATGAAAATGGACCTGCTAGGTTTCGGCCCTTATTCCGAGAGGTGATTTTTAGTAGGTTGGATTCGTTCCTAGAGTTCAATGGCAGGCGGGCTAGGGACATAGACTTGGTAGAAAAAGCCAGAAGGGTCCTTAATACTAGGCGCATATTTATAACGGCCGATAATAGCGCCGTGAATTACTGCCGCACATCTCTGCGGAAAAAATAGCGCTATCGCCATATTTATAATGGCGAGTGGCATCGCCGCGCAATGTTTCATGGCCGCGATGTGCAGTGGTATTTAAACTCTTCGCTGCGATACTGCACTTAGTACAATACTGCCGCGAATCCCGGAACAGGGAGCTGGGAGGGATGCCAGGAAAGGATGGCGGGTGGTCGCATCCCTTAGAGGGGGGGGCGTTACCCCACCTGCCCTCCCCCCCGCAGCGGATGCAAACACCCGCTGTGGCCCCTTCCCAGCAGCCACAGCTGGCGCCGCAGTGAGCCTGCCTGGCAATCAGCGACCTCAGTGGGGTTGGTGTCACCAGCCCGAGATACGCACGTGCACGGAGCTGGTGCTCTGCCGGATGGAAGAAAGAAGATGACGCCTCCAAAGGGCTCTTTTAGAGGGGGTCTTGTTCGAGCTGCGGGACCCCCGCCAAAGGCACTTGTAAGGTGGCGAAGTGAAATGGCCGAGATTAACACGGCGCATCGTTACCGCCACTTATAAATAGTAGCGAGCTGTAAGGACGCGAAGTTAACGAGGCGGTAACTTTTTGTCATTGGATGGCGGGACACTCGGCCGCAAAAAGTTACCGCTCGTTTATAATATGCCCCTAGGATATCGGGTTTGTCAGGACGCAGGTGGGTGGTAGTTAGACACCAGCCATTGGAAATTGGAGACAATAGGTCCCTTAGAGGCAAGATGGAGTTCACCTTAATTGAATTGGACTTGATGGTCTTTTTTATCTGGACTGCAGGACGGAATCGAAGGGTGTTAATGTGTTGGGTGGCGGTACGAGTTCCGTGTAGTCTCAGGACTCCTAGTGGCGGTTACAACCTTGCGAGGATATGGTTCGGGAGCCATTACCTCCTGGTATGGGACCTGGTTTGTATTTAATACAATACATGCCAGGTGGAGTGTCGCCTAGACTGTTAGCTTATCTATATATTATATATATATATAATTTAAGACTTTTTCCATGTAGGTGGTCAGAACGACAAAAGCTGTGCCCATGTTCACCCAACAACTTGTGTGCGTTTGTAGTTTTAATTAAAATGCTTTCAGGTTAGATAATATCGAGTTCAAAGGAGACAGGTTTCCACCTATGAGGTCATCTTTTCACGTTACTAGGGAGACAAAGTATTATAACACCCATTCTCTGGTATTAAGGGCACGTCCCCAAAAATATACAATAGCTGGCCCCTCCACCTCACTACGTTTTATTACCTTCCCAAGATGCACACTGAACCTACTACAAGGACTGGGTTTGACCGGGTCTTTTAAGTATGTCTGGGGCATTTAAATACTATAAAATACATGATTATGTCCATAATATCGTCATTAACTAAAGCCTTATTCCTCCAGTGCCCAGCAGTTAATGATAAAATGAGGTTGACTGGAACTGTTGTATGTAATGTTAGTTAGAATTTAATGAAGGATTAGTGCTTTCTATAAGCAATTGCACAATGTTGCCCAATGTTTACTTGTAGATTAGTAGAACCTGAGATAAGCAGATACAGACCTGCAGGCAAATAGACGTGTGCAAACCCCCAAACAAAGAGAAATGTGTCTAAACCCCCAGAGCAAAGAGAAATGTGTCTAAACCCCCAGAGCAAAGAGAAATGTGTCTAAACCCCCAGAGCAAAGAGAAATGTGTCTAAACCCCCAGAACAAAGAGAAATGTGTCTAAACCCCCAGAGCAAGAGAAATGTGTCATAACCCCAGAGCAAAGAGAAATGTGTTAACCCCAGAGCAAAGAGATAGAAGATGAAATTTATGTTGGATTGTTGTTAATTTTAGGGACAAGAAAGGATTTGTGTCTGAGAAGGTGGGACTTTGAAGAAAAGTTAAGGTGGCCGTACATATATCTAATTTTACTTACCCGACTGATCACTCCTGCGAATTGAGATGATCTGCCTAACTGCCTTTCCTATTCTTCTAGCAACCGACATGCGATCGTAAAATGATTGGGATTTGCGCTCGCATGTCGGTCGCATAGAGAAAGGGAAAGGCGGTACAGGCAGATAGTCTAATGTCGCGGGAGCACTCGGTCGGGGAAGTAAAATCGGATATATGTATGGGCTGCTTTAATTTCTGCAAAGGACCTTCCAATGGAAACATCGAATAGCTCTGTTCAAAATAACCGCAGTAGTTGTTCAAATGTTCTATGATTCAACGCATAGAGTCTATATTATTGCTGTTAAAGGGGAAGTTCAGTGCAAATAACATGCTTCTAAGAAAAAAAGAGCGTATTTTTTCCTCCTAATGACCTTAATCTGCCCATTCAGCATTGTGTCTGTGTTTAAATAAATGCAACCGAATAATGACTTACTGTTTGCAGGACCCCTAGTAGAGACCGTTATGGTTTGCCCTTGAACAGCACCTGGGTTGATTCAGTTGATCAGTGAGACCTGAGCATGTTTGGCCCATCCAACAGCCAATCAAGAGAAACTAGAAGGGGAAGTTTAAGTATATAAACTTTGAATTTGGCTTGAAAGACTACATTTTGGAAGGGAATTTGTGTGCTTGTGCTGCAGATTTTAAAACTCAATATGCCAATGATGAGGACATTATTGTTTTTTACTTACCCTTTAAATATGTCACATGCATTAAAGGTGGGTCAATTGGTGTGTGTGTATTCATATCAGGTTGGGGGATAAAATACTAACTTTATGATGATTGGTCAAAATGTGTTTTTTTGACTTAAGTTACCCTTTATGTATGGCTGCATAGTAATGGATAAGGAGTCGTTAGGTGTGTGTACCTGTGCCACGTGGGGGTAAAAAAAAAACTTTTTTGATTATTGATCAAAATGTGTTTTTTTCTTCTTAAGTTACCCTTAGGTATTGTCCACAGGATGGATAAGTAGATCAGTGGTGTGTGTACCTGGGTCTGTGAGGGGTATGTCTTTTTGTGCGTTACAACCAAAAACTATCTTTTATTGAGGATATATGAATTTTTTTTTTTTTACTTAGTTACCTTAAAGATTGGCTGCCACAGTGATGGATAAGTAGATCATTATGTGTGTGTGCCTGGGTCTGGTTGAGGGGTATGTCTTTTTGTGTTTACAACCATAAAACTATCTTTTTTTGAGGAAAAATCTGAATTCATTTTTTTACTTTAGTTACCCTTCAAGTATGGCGCCACAGTAATGGATAGTAGAGATGTGGGTGTGTACCCATGTGAGGTTGGGGTATTGTCTTTTTGTTTTTTACAACCAACCAGGTTTATAACAAGATTTAATGAAAATGGTATGATATAAAAAAGGCATTGACATTAAGTGATAGAGTAAACTATAAGAGATAAAGTTGGTCCATAACCCTGATGGTAGGTCAAGAAATGATATGTAGAAGCCATTATGGAGCCCCTGTGAGCAATATACGAACATGGTTAGGAGTAACCAATGATTGAGTATGTTCAAGAGGGAATCATAAATGAGGCAGATGTATCATGTAAATGGATGGCAGAGAAAAAAAGAGATAGAGTTGGGTGATGGCAAAAAAGTGTCAGGTGGGGAATTCATTACATAAGTACTATATGTTATAGAATGTAGATGCCACATGAGTATGTAGGCATGGCCACGAGAGAACTAGCCACCCGTATACAAGAGCATCAAAGGGCATGCTTTAAGAAAGATGCACAACATGGCAGAGAGACATAATGGGACATAGTAGGTCAGCATTTCTATGGGATTCAGAGGATCACAATGAACCAGAGATGAGGAAACCTAAGAGGAAAAATGCTTCAAAATGAGTTAAAGTGGATATTTGAATTGGGGGGCAAACACACAAGGGCATGAATACTGACATACAGGTTAACGTTTTTCTGTAAATTATTATGTGTAATTGAGGGATATGGTATGGGGGACAAGCCTGAAATGTGTACCAATGATTACTAATTGGTGAATAGTTCAATTACAATGTGTTTGTATTAAATGAGCGCAGTGAGCAAGATGTAAGTATGCATAGCCCTTTAAGATACTCCCCCTTTAAGAGAAAGGCAAAAAGACCATGAGGCATTGTTGAGGGGAGGAGCCCTGACGAAGCCCGGCCCTGACCGGGAGAAACGCGCGTTGGCTGTGAGCAGGGAGACATAGTGGAAAAGTGGCTTGAGATTAGTCCGCAACCGAGCGAAAGTATGCGATACAGCCTAAGTTTGCCAGATACACCTAAGTAAACTACCAGGACGGGAAAGATAACCGGGTGTAAGTCTTTTGCCCCAACCAATCAGAAATGATTTAACATTTGAAAGCCAACATCTGATGGTTTGTGCAAACTTAGCACCATTTTTAATCAAGAAGTTTTATTGAATAACCCGGTTTGTGAGATTAACCTCTAACTGGGGTATGTTGTTTTTCTATATGAATGAGGTGGAGTGCTAGTTATGGGTCTAGTCTGGCTCCCTTTGGGTCAGTAGTAGTTTAGTCCGAAATCTGCAAGGAAACCAGGAAAGTCTATGAGCTCACAAAGGGCCTGCGGTATAGCAACTTTGCAATAACGCAGCTTATAGTTAATCGAATGTAGAATACCATGCAGTAGTAAAATTCCACAATGGTATTCAATGGGCCTTCATAAATTTACGATCGTGGCAAAGAAGGTTAAAGGCACGGTATCTTAAATTCAAGGTCTGTGGGTAACAAATTGTGCCAGATAACCAGTGTTTACGTAATCAAAACCCTTATGCATTCAGGCACATACGAGCAGGATCTCTCGTTGCAGTGATTTGTTTCTCTGTGGGTGTTTATAAAAACACTTTCAATGCACACAAGAAGGTTTGTCCATTACAATCAGATGTGAAATCAATGTAGCGATTAGTTATTATCTGATTGGCTAGATCTTTTCAGATAGACCAAGAGTTTTTGTTTGACAAAGGTTTAGCTTTGTTTAGTAGAGGGTTTTTTTTTAGCTTTTGAAGCCCACCTCAATAAAATCTTATAGCTACCATATACAGTACAGGGAATAATAACATAGATGTGTAAAATGTCTAGCTCACCCCTTTAAATCTACCCATAATGCCTACATGTCTAGCTTTGAATTTTATGTATTAACTAGACATTAAGCTGTTACAATAATGGGCCTAGAATCCCAGAGTGCCCCCCCTAGTGTCCATAGTTCCCTCTTTGTGTCCCAAGACCAGAGTTCCCTCAGTGTCCCAAGGCCGAGAGTCCCTCACCTCCATGGCCCAAGGCCATAGCCCCCCCCTCCTCCATGTCCCAAGGCCAGAGTTTCCTCAGTGTCACAAGGCCAGAGTACCCCCCTCACCTCCATGTCCCAAGGCCATAGCCCCCTCCTCCATGTCCCAAGGCCAGAGTTTTCCTCTTAGTGTCCCAAGGCCAGAGTACCTCCTCACCGCATGGGCCAAGGCCATAGCCCCCTCCTCCATGTCCCAAGACCAGAGTTCCCTCAGTGTCAAGGCCAGAGTACCCCCTCTCACCCATGTCCCAAGGCCATAGCCCCCCTCCTCCAGTCCCCAGGCAGAGTTTCCTGTTAGTGTCCCAAAGGCCAGAGTACCCCTCACCGCCATGGCCCAAGGCCATAGCCACCCCTCCTCCATGTCCAAGACCAGATTCCCTCAGTGTCACAAGGCCAGAGTACCCCCCTCACCTCCATGTCCCAAGGCCATGCCCCCCTCCTCCATGTCCCAAGACCAGAGTTCCCTCTAAGTGTCCCAAGGCCAGATTGGCATGCAATTTTCTTTAATACAGCAATCGCGGCAACGCATGAAGAAATTGCATGTGCAAATGCAGCGTAATTGCGTGCGATGTGTGGTGCAATCGCGTTTGCGGCGCAGGAGTGGCCATGCCCTTAGGGTTTTATTATAATAGATACCAGTAAACCAGGAACGGTGCAGGAGGTGAAAACGAGAACAGGTCAGGAGGACTGAAAAAGAGACAGTGCAGGAAGACTGAAATGAGAACAGGCGGAGGGGAAAGAAAGAACCTCTTAACCTATGACTGGGGAAGGAGCATAGGGGTGTGAGGAGAAGGCCTATAAGGGCAGGAGCCTCTTGGCCTCCACTACAGAAGGAGCATAGGATCTGTGAGGAGAAGCTGATAGGAGCAGGCCATCATCTTGGCCTCTCACTAGAGAAGGAGCATGGGAGCGATGTGAGGAGAAACTGTAGGAGCAGCACTGCCATCTTGCCTCTACTGGATAGCAGCATGGGGCCAGTGAGGAAAAGCAAAAAAAGGCAGCCGCACCATTTAGCTACGACTGGGGAAGGAGCAAAGGACAGTGAGGATAAGTGAATATGGGCAGCACCCATCTTGGCCTAGACTGGGGAGGAGCATAGGGACATTGAGGTTGCGGATATGGCAGCACCCATCTTGGCTACGACTGGGGAAGGAGCATAGGGACAGTGAGGATAAGTGATATGGGCAGCACCCATGTGGCCACGGGACGGGGAAGGAAGGCATAGGGACAGTGAGGTATAAGCTGATATGGGCAGCACCATTGGCTATGACTGGGAAGGAGCATAGGGACATTGAGGTTAAGCTGATATGGGCAGCACCATCTTGGCCTATGACTGGGGAAGGAGATAGGGACATTGTGGAGTAAGTGAATTGGGCAGCCGCACCATCTTGGCCTATGACTGGGGAAGGAGCATAGGGACATTGAGGTTAAGCTGATATGGGCAGCACCATCTTGGCCTATGACTGGGGAAGGAGCAGCTAATAGCTGGCGTTAGATACTTACATGTGGATGGATTCCCCCAGACTCGCGCAGCCTTTTGGTAAATCTGCTATGGAAGATTTTCCCAGAGCACTTGTGCCTCTGGGTGAATCTCCCTGTTAGAGTTGACCATAGCTGGTGCATTATCTTAGTAATAGAGGATATAATCACTTATCAGCTATGTAGCCTGGTGTCTACTCTTAGACATTTATATTTTAAAGGGCATGTCCACTCTAGAGAAAAATTGGTCACATGTTGGTTTACTGCCCCCAGTATAATTATTTCCTTCATTTTGAAAGACTAAGTTGGCTTCTCCCTTCATACGTCAACCAAGGTGGCGACAGCAGTCAATCAATGTATGTGATTTCAGAAGTTTCCCCTGCTTCCTCCTCTGCACATGCTCAAGCTTATAAACAGCTCATTGAGCAGAGAGAAGAGGTAGATACCTTTGCCAGGAAGAGTATCATTAAAGGGCAAGTCCAGCCCCAAAATGAAAACTTACATACAGGTAAATCACCCCCCAAAACCCTAAACGGACATGGACAGAATCTTTCTAGAAATGTGGACATAATCCTTACAGAAACGTTTACGTGGATAAAATCCTTACAGAAACATTTTACATTGACAGAATCCTCACAGAAAGGTTTAACATGGACAGAATTCTTTCTTTATCTCTACTTTGTACTGGGGAAAATGTTCTTGTTTGTCATTTTATATTAGGCTGTAGATATTTCTCTTAATAATAAGTTTAGAAGGGAAACAATGAAGATTTCTTATTAAAATACAATCATTTTGTTTAAGGATCGACGTTCACTGTTGAAGACCAGAAATCCCCAGTGGAATCAGAGATCTCTCCAGGCTACAGGTGTCTCACACTGAATTCCCTCTGTATAAGAAATGGAGACAATTCAAGTGAACCCATCTCCCACCTGGGAAATTCCAAGAACGGATTCGAGGACAGAATAAAAGAAGTTACAGATGAATGGAATTCCCCCGCACAAAATGGCTCCTCCTGTAAGTTCCATTGGAGACGGATTAAGATCAAACAGGGCCCCGAGGCTGTAATTGGGGGCCCACATTATTTATTATCATTGTATTATATGGAATGTAATATTTCTGCCTCTGTCATGTTTGCAAACTACAACTTTAACATCTGGAATGCTGGGAGTTGTAGTTTTTATAAAAAACAGATTCTACGGATTGTATGATGACACGTAGGGTTCATTTAAAGTCCCAACAGACGTTATTTTTTTTTCTTTCAATTTCTGGCTTCAGTGATCTTATACCCACAGTGGAATTCCTGCAAATGCTTTTCTTCCCGCACACGGTCCATTAAATCTCTAGTATATCCAGCAATCTGAGACTTTGCCTTTTATTTTTTTGGTTGATCACAAGAACATTTCTCAAACCAATCATTAAAGGGCAAGTCCAGCCCCAAAATGAAAACTTACATACAGGTAAATCACCCCCAAAACCCTAAACGGTAATAGTTTGAAATGTGAAATATATAAGTCTAACCTGAAATCCCGCACAATGTCCTGTTTCCCCTGTTTCTGCTTCCTGGTTCTTCCAGTTAGTAACTGTCAGTTATGGATTTGACAGTTGACATCACAGCCAATGACTGAATGTTAATCCCCTGTCTGCCTCTTCTGAGCATGCCCAGGCTCAGTACAGGCTCAGTACAGGTTTCTAAATTGCTCAGTTTCCATGAGGCATCCAGAAGCATAGCAGGCATACAGTAATGAATTCATAGGACAAACTGTGATATATCAACATATTATAAAGAGACCGTTCTTTCTAAAAGATGTTCTTATGAGGGTGGAGTTGCCCTTTAAGCTTTCAGAAACCCCTAAATATAGAAAATGCAATATCTGCCATTTTAACACTCAGGTTATCCAATCGCCCAAACTTAAACAGGGCAAACAGTAGAGCAGCTCCAACAGTTAGGTGCAAATATTAATCTGTAGACTTTCTCTTTAAATGAAATCAATAAACCATCCTTCACTTGCATGAAAGTTGTTAATTTGCTATTTTTATTACAAATTTTGCCTTTCTGCTAAATTGCTGTAATATCGTAGAGTTGCCATGTGGATTCTGCTCAATTTTTCCCCCTTTTTATAATACAGGTGAACTGAAGCACAAGCGGCGAATAAGAACGAACTTTACCATGACGCAACTGCAAGAGTTGGAAGAAACCTTTCAAGTCACCCATTACCCAGACGTACAGACACGGGGAAAGCTGGCAGAGCGGATTAAACTCCCGGAAACGAGAGTGCAGGTATCACGGACAGAAAGAGACTTTGTTATACTTTTCATTGAGATGGACGAACTTACTGAAGTTTCGTTTCCGAACCCCCCAACTTTAGTAAAAGTTCAGAAGTTCCAATTCGGACCCACTAATGTCAATGGAGAGTGATAGTTTGAAAAGTCCGGGTGATTTACAGCTAAACTAACAATGGTAACTTACTATAAATGGCTGTGACACCTGGGAAATGGTCTGGGGAACATGTCACTATTACCAAAACTTGTTAAAACACTTCCTAAACACGAGCGGGCAATTGTCGGGTTTTGTGCAAGCTACAATCGAGGGTTACAGACAATTCGAGGGTTACTAAAATCGAACGATACATTCAAAGGTTACCGAGAGTTCATTTGAGGGTTACAGAAAACGAACATTACAATCGAGGGTTAGCAAGTGATTCGTAACTTTGATAATTATCGATTACCGAACTAGTTTGAACTCATAAAGTTCGGCCTATCACTATTTGTGATTTTCTAGATGATGGACCCTCATTATAGAGCTGCCCCAAGCTTGAAGCAGGTGACTACAATATATTACCTGTGCTTTTCTAGAATATGTTAACTTTAGAAGGACACATTCCTATTAGTATCCTCACCCACTGGGTGAGAAGCAGGGAAACAAACAAGTAGGAGCTGAAAAAGTTTCTTGATGTTCTCCCCCTTCTCTCCACCTCTCAGAAGGTTTCCTCTTCAAGCTCTCCAGTCTGTTTTAAAAGCTTGCTCATGCTCAGAGAAGACAGCTAGGAGAATAGCATTCATTCATGGGCTGTGATGTCATCTTTTACATCCATGATTGACAGTTGCTACCAAGAATGAGCAGCATTTGAGGTTATACTTACATCTCTCAGATTTCTAGCTATTGCAGTTTTGGAGTTTAGGGGGGGGATTTTTTCATTTAAGGGGAAACTATGCGCTGTGTAACACCCCAAGCGAGTACAGACGATCGTTTTTGGAATGCAGAATGTAAAGGGTTAAAAACACAACAGGGCTTTTCGTAAACTGGAATACTCTAAAAAAAAAAAAAGAAAAAAAAAAAGATGGTTAAACATTTCTGCACTTTTAACAGCACGACACAACAATCTGATTAAAGGTAAACAAGTTTATTATAGATAATAACATTTTATTATATATATTTTCCCCCCTCTTTGATTTACCGTCCTTTGTACGCACACAATTCAAACACACAGCGGGCTAAATCGCCCAGCCAGATCCAGGCTCTCTGTGGCGTTCAGAACCCGCTAATTTTATATTTAGATATTTTTTTTATTTCTTTGTTCTCAGCAGCGTCGAGAAATAAGAAGCTTATCTGTGACACAGATCATTAGAAAGATGGGATTATGGGATTTTTCTGCGCATTTAAGAAATTTGCGGGCGGTCACAAAAAAAACCCCAGGAATTTCAAACCTTAATACGTAGCATTGTGATTAACTTTCAGAAAATGTTCTAATCCTGATTAATAAATAAATGTCTTTGTAAACAACATAGAATCATCTAATATCAATCCTTCCTGAGTATGTTACATGGATGTTGTTAGTAACAATGTATCCATTAATGATGTACAAACTTGCTGGGGTTATTTAAATGTATTTCAATTTAATTGGTTGTTTCGATCAGAAAAACTTCAACATCGAAACTGGAAGTTTGGGTCAAATTTATAAATCAACACGTTTATAACCAACCGATAACATCGCAAACGTAAAATTAGCGATTGTACGATAAAAAATTTTCTTATTGGACCAATAATACAATTTTTCGTACGATCATCGTACAAAAATCGTAAGAAAATTTGTATACAAACCGACAATCGTACGCTATCGGCATATACTGATATCGTACGTCCAGGATTGGTGCGTGTATGAGCCCCATTACTCAGAGGTTCTTATGTTGCTTTATGCAATCAATCCTGTACTTCATTTACTCAGGCTCCATATCCCCCCAACCTCTCTTAAACGACACCTCCTTCCATCTGACCAGACTTTCTATGAGGGCAAGCATGCTTAGCAATCACTTTGAGGCAGCATTGGAAGAGAGAATATCCCATCATTTAATTCATACATACCAACTGTCACCATTCCAGCAAAACTGCACACAGCAGAAGAGTTTATGGCAAAACACCACTTGATTGACAGCTGAAATGCAAGATGGTTCAGATTATAGTAATAGGGGACAGAAGGATAAATCAAAAAAATGGAAGCCGCGACTGTGATTGGCTGAGACGTGATATCTCAGCCAATCACTGTCACAGCTTCAAGTCCTGCCCCTTCTGCTTGCTTCTGTACACAGTAAAGGCTGGGAAGAGAAACAGAAGGCAGTTGAGGGAACAAGGGCTGGTACTGAAAGTTTATTTAGAGGCTGAATTGAACTATTTAGACTTTGAGAGGTTTAGGTTTTGGGGGGTTACCAGTCACCAGTAAAATTTTTGTTTAGGGTGTTGACATACCCTTTAATAACGTTTGTTTCCCCCCACCCATAAATAGATTTGGTTCCAGAACAGACGGGCGAAATGGAGGAAGTATGAGAAACTGATCAATTTTGGGGGCCTTCACAACGTCTCTTCAGTAGAAATGGTCCCAGCACCAAAGCCAGTTTCCACGGTAAGGAGTCTTGTTAAATTGGTAAAAATTCCAAGATCAGGCAACAGAAATCCACAAACTTGCCCTCTCTACATAGGATCCACGTTATGGGCCTTTCAGGGCCTACTCTCCCACCCCTTAACCTAAATATTTTCTGTAAGTGAAATGCCACCCTAAGTCCGTAATACTCACACTTTTCCCAAGTGTAGTTATTATCTCTGGGGTTTCCAACCTCTGAAATCTTTGCATAGCTCTCACAGAGCTTTGCACATGTCCAGTAGAGGAATCACTAAATACACCTTGCAGTCATTGGCCGTGACTTCCAGCTCTACCCAGAAGAGTCAGGTAACATGCAGTTGCTGCCACATATAGTATATTTCTTTAATCTACACATAGGGGATGTGGGAGTGTTACAAATTTGGGGTTAGGGGGATGGTATACTTTACCGAAAAAATGTAGATTGCCCATTTAACGTTGCACACTTAGCAGCCCAATGCATCTTATTGTATAAGTTCTGTTTTCTGGGTTTAGTTTCCAATCTGCTTCTACCTCTGCATTGCAAAATGCAACCCTTGATGCCATCATGGAGGGTTAAATATGGTGGAAGATTTGAAATTAATTTAATATTGTTAAATATTAATATTGTTGCTGTGTGTAGAAAAAGGGGTAAGTAATTATACTGTACATGGACACCCTCATGATGTCACTATTATGATGTAACAACACTCTTTGATATCACTATGATTGTCCACGTGACTGAACTTATATTCAAGGCTGTACAACTTGGCTTTGCTGGGAGCCTGCGGAAGATGGCTTCATGCTATCGAATCCCCCCATATGTAGTATAAATACACACGCACAAGAATTTACAAATCTATACTGTATATATTTCATTGTATTGTATTGCACTGTATATACGTCATTGTCTGTATATACATCATTGTGTACATGACTCTGGTTATGCCATTTCTATATTGTATTGTTGTGTTTATTAAGAACATTTTATTTTCTTTTGCAGGATTTCTGTCTGCAGCCAAACAAATTTCCCATCGTAGACCTCCGGCAGTTAACCTACCCTTCTCCAAGATACCTCCCATCAGTATTGGTACCTAGCGTGGTCAGCCAAGCCTATCCGGCACCTTACTATATTCCTCTTGCAATCACCACCCCAACATAATAATAAATCCTAGAAAATGTTGTCAGATGTGAATCTAGGGAAATCTGTGTCTGATGGCTGATGGAAAGGAATTTTTTAATTCCCTTGGCAATATAAATAAAGGATACGCCTAAAATCCGCTATGATCCTCTATTCGATGTCCTAGTAAAGAGAACAATCTTATAACATAGGGGAACATTTATTTATAACAAAGCGAGTATTTAAAAAAACTGATGTGTCTGTCATCTGAACGGATCCTCGGGATTGGCTAAAAAAGAGAAATGTTGAGAAGAGGTTTAGAGAATAAATAAGGTTGGAAAATAAAGACAAATATTCTGGGAAAATGGTACCAGTTGCTTCCCAAAGACAGATACACAACAGAAGCCCACGTGATAACAGCCAATCTGCTACTGGGATTTTCAGCTTTTCATTTTTATTTTGTTTAATTGTTCCTTGTCGTTTCCATTTAATCTGTTTCCATTATGGGACTAAATTCCTCTCCAGCGGCACAGAGACGACAATCGGAAGCAAAATGTTCACAACGTGAATTGTCTCCCATTGGAGAGCCAATAAAAAACGATAACCTGAAGCATCAGGCTTTTCAGTGGAAGGAATATTAAAGGAATATATTAATATTAAAGGCCAGGCTAAATATTTAAATATCCCAACTAATTATGGATTTAGAAATGTAGAGAAAATAATGATATTTTGCCTTGGTGACTAAACAGGACTAAAAGATTCTGTATTAATATATAAAAGTTTTTCTTTCCTGCACAAAGATGTGATCAGCTATAACCGTGAAAATGATGCTATATCAAGCTGATGACATCACAGCCTCTCGCCTGCCCTAAGGAGCCTGATAGGTTTAGTTACAGTAGCAGATGATTAATCCGTGCATCATCCAATAACACGGAAGGAAATGTATCCTGCCCGTATCCTGTACTTGGTGCTTCCTGTTTGTTATGCTGTTACTATTTCGTAGTTTGAAGCTGTCACACCTCTGTGCAGAAATTAATTTCAGACTTTTTCAGACTTTGCAGGTCACGTTTAAAGGTTTCGCTTCTACTACCAATGAAGTTACCCTTTAAGACTACCCATGGCCATGCACATGCAAAAAAAAATTTCTGATCTGATTTCAGATCAACCAGATATTGGTTGATCTGATCAGAGGAACCAGATATTGTTAATTGGAAAAATGCCATATGCCTTATCACTATTTTGAGCTGTGTATGCGGGGGGGGGGGGGGGGGGGCTTAAGTCTAGGAAATAAATTCCACGCTGCAGTTGCCCTTTAAAATAAAATCATTGATGCATGCTGAAGATAAATGGATTGTGATTAGAAACAGAAGGAGGAAAATGACAGAGAAGAATGAAGCCTGATTAGGGATTCGCTGAATGAGGAGATCTTGTGGTCCTAGGGGGCTCAGAGGCTGGAAAGAATTGAACTGCTTGCCAAGAAGTCACACTGTTATCTAGTATGTAATGAGCAGTTTAAGAATAGGAGCCCCCTTCCTCGGGGAGATATGGGATAACTATATGAGCCTCTTTACTGGGGAACTAAACAGGTCACACTGGTGACAAGGATGCAATCGCATCATCAGGACCAATGAGATGCATTTTCATCTGCGCGCTGGCTTTGTATAGTGACTGTGGGTGTGATATGGAAATACATACATACGAATACATACGAATCTCATTAATCATATGAAGCAGATGCAATGACCAAGAATCTAATCATAATGAATCATTTCCCCGTGTGAATGATCAGTTTGTGACTTCCCCTTCATGTGTTCAACTTATTTATAAAAAATAGATTTATTGAGTTGGTTAATTGTAGTTCATATTCTCACCAGTATCTTCTGAAGACGGTGAAACACAGCGCCCCCATGAGGCACTGAAGTGCGTGCTGGGATGTCTTTTGGACAAGTTTGACTGAGGCTGAGGCCCCACTGCAACGCACCAACGCAGGCGTGCGATTCTGGTGCGTTGTTGAGCGTTGTTTGTGCATTGCGATTTTGTAATTTAACACTATAGAAACGCATGCGTTTGTGTAAAAAATGGTGAACGCAAAATGGAAACGGATGCGCAATAGCATGCGAATTGGAAATTGCAGGGATTTTTGCGGTCCCGCGCTTTCTTTTCTAACCAAAATCGCATGCACAATAGCGTGCACAAAACACACGCGCAAACGTGCAAAAACCGCACTAGTGTGGTCTAGCCCTGAGAGACACTATCGGCTCAGTGCTTTGCTTAGAGGAGAGTGATAACGGCTCTCTGTGCATAGACTTAATGGTATTTTATTGGAGGATTTCTTTTTCTCCACCTGGGTGGATCACACTGAGCGTGTGTGAGGTCACTGAGCTGGAGGCGGGGGCAGTAACTGCTTTCATTTTTGTACTGTAAGATTTTACTGTGTATCTTTGGTCAGAAATCACATAGAAAGAAAAGTGATGCATCATTTCAATCAGCGTTTTGTGGGCTATAAAATCCAAGGACGTCTATATAAAGACAGCCTATACATACTTGTAAAGGGTAAGAAATCCTCTCTATCAAAAATTCAAAATGCCAATTCTAGCAGGAGGACCGCTTGTCATTTTCAAACTCTTTGTTCCTTGTATAATTTCCAACACAATGGGGCAAAGGTAATTCCAGGTGAAAAGTAAAGACATTTTGTACAGCTGCTGCCAAGATGAACTAAAAATCAAATTAGCACCGCACAGCAGAACCAACTTAATCTACGGCGACAGAAAGGAGATCGGATAAAGGCTCCCAGACAAACAAATATCGGGGCACCTCCGCCACTATCTTTTAATTAAATGTTCCATCAGAGGTTCGGAGACTGGCAGACTCAGCGTGGGAACAAAGCAAAGAGAAAGGCGGAATGTTTCATTTTACAAACCGTTCGTCTTTTGGGGGCAACGAAACAAATTAATTAAAATTGGTTCCCATCAAAGTAACAATAATCTGATAAAATAAAAGTCCAGTCCGCGTATTTGCGCTTTCCTTATTTAAAGGAGAACTAAACTTCATTTTTTTTTAAATTGGAATGTGCAAACTTTTCTCCCCAGAACATGTAAGAAATAGATTTTATAACTAAGATGGTCCCCTGACCCCAGTATTCACTGTCTCTATGCACAGAGTGTTTTCTATACAGATGTCTCTGCACCAATATGGAAGTTCCTGATAAGACTTTGAAAGCTGCTTGTTACCCTGCAGTTGGTTTTCCAGCCAGTGTGAATAAAATACAGCTTTCGTGGGCAATACAAAATAGTCGGCTCATTTTACTAACATTTTTTTAAATTCTGTTTCTAAATGTTCTGGTACACTGCAGTGGGGGCTCACCAGGATAGCTAGTACATGTAGAATCTTTCTATTTTGTTCCTAGCAATTTATAAAGATTCTACATGTACTAGTGCTTCACAAAGTAGCTCTGATGGGTTAGTGGTATGCCGCATTGCTTTTAGCAAGACAGAGTACACAAGGTTGCGGGTTCGTTTCCCGAGACTTACGTTTAATTTAACGCATTAGGGACTGAAACCCCTGAATTGTTCTTGCAGATAATATCGTGATTTTTCTATTAACTAACATTGTATCACAATGGATCGGTTTACACTGATTTAAAAAAGTGCTTTCCTCACCTGACAAACGCAGATTAAAAAAATGACTTTTCTTTCGTGTAAGAAAACAAATGAATATATCATTGTTAGGGACGGTATCATTTAAATACATTCACACTTAAAAAAACGCATTAAATGTGCTGTGCTGTTGTATGTTTGTAAATGTGCTCTGTCTATGGGGACAATGTTGTCTGGGGACTTTAGTTCCCCTTTAAGAATATCCCTGCTTTATAATATGGCATTGTCCAGTTGACCATACATGGAGAAGATCAGAGGTTCCCCAATCCCTCGATCTTCTGGCTGCACCATTTTGGAATCCATATGTTAAGGTTCGTACACACGTGTGATTGCGGAGCCCGACCCGTGACGCATGATGTGTAGGAACGTTCGTTTCAGCCAATAATCGGCCCGTGTATGGGCACTTTATCGGCCGAAATGGCTGGTCGTACGGAGATCTGCCGGGCAACGATCCCCAACCTAACGCCCTTTTCGGGCGATAAAGTGCCCATATACGGGCTGATTATCGGCTGAAACGAACGTTCATACACATCATGCGTCACCGGTCGGGCTCCGCGATCACACGTGTGTACGAACATTTAGTTTATAAGGTATTGAAAACTTTCCCATAATGTCTAACAACAGCACTTCAGGTGATTATGGCTCCAGCTTTGTTTGTTCAGATTAAATCTGTATTGATTTAGTCCATATTACCCAATCTTTTATAGACGTTAGGGCTGTAGCCTTTAAACTCCATATTGATTGGCCTGTCGCTAACAGACTGAATGGGGAGGGCCGTGACCGAGTGAACCTGAGTTATCACCTCATTGGGCCTCGACCAGTGTTTGACCTCAGCTGCTGTATAAGGATCTCCACTATCTCATGTAGGCCATAAAGTCATTGTGAAGTAATTAGAAACCCAACAAATTCATAGCCATTTATAGCCCAGGACAGGTTGTATCACCTGTTTTATCTACAGCGCAGTTACCTGGGGTAAACAATGTGAAATATGTCACGTCCTGAGTGTGAAATGAACCTGGTCAATTCATCGATTAATGATTGATCGAACCAATTAGATCTCAGCAATCAGCAGTAGGCCAGTAAAAAGCCACCATCTGATTGGTTCCTACTAGAGATGGCCGAACTTCATAAAGTTTGGTCCGTTTTCGAACTTTCGAACTTCAGTAAAAGATGGAAAGTTTTAATTTCGGTCCCATTAAAGTCAATGGGGAGTGATAGTTAGAAAAGTCCGGGTGATTGCTCAGTTTCCATGAGGCATCCAGAAGCATAGCAGGCATACAGTAATGAATTCATAGGACAAACTATGATATACCAACGTATTTTAAAGAGGCCATTCTTTCTAAAAGATGTTCTTATGAGGGTGGAGTTGCCCTTTAAATATCTGGTTACAAATGTAATAAACTGGTAAAATTAGCAGTTGAGGTTGCAGGCAGATAACGGACAAGTCAGCAGTTTTTGTTTTAAGGGTGGACATGCCATATAAAAGACCTGTCACCTTCTGCTCCCCAGATTCTCTGTGATTCATTAATGGTTCTCTCAGGCCTTCCCCGCTCCTTCACAAGAAGGGATGAGTTTTGGTTCTGATAGGAGGGGTAACAGAGGGGGGGGGGAGGAGAAGGGGGGGAGAGTGCTGCACATAGATCTGACCACCGTGGTTTTTTAAACAGAGTCACTGACAGAATGATAGGATAGGCAGCACAGAGTACAGAATTTAACTGCAAAGGGGCAACAATGTGTTTGTTCACTATAGATGCCCTTTAAACATCCATAGATATTCTAGGTATGATATAGTCATTTCCACCTGTGTGAAGGATGCAGCTTTAAATGGGGATGGTGTATAAAAACATATCAAAATTATTAATTAACAAAAAAAACAGTGAAAAACGTAATAACCAGGACTTTCATTCTATATGGATACAAAAGATCAGATGAATTAGATTCCAAGGCCCGGAAGAATATAAATGGATTCTTTAATTTATAGGGGAACCCACATTTGAGCCTTGCGAAGGAAGGAAATTTTGGCTTGTCTGATTGTCCCTTAAAAATAAAAAAAACCTAATCCAATACGTGGAGTAATGGTTGAACTTAGTCCCCGATTGTGCCTAGAGTGAGGGTTTAAAAAATTACTGCAGTGTGTTGTACTACCACGCGGTGGCCATTTAAATGAAGTATTTTTATTTTTTCGCGATATACACCATTTATCACGGTTAGAAAGATATCGCTTTATGATCTTATTGTGCTGGGAAACATTTTAATAAAAGGTAGATGAGAGCAGCATTTTTCGAAAAAGGGGCATGGGGGCTGACTACTTTCATTCACTAACTTGTCAATTTTAGCCCATTAAAGGAGAGGATAGACAACTATGATGGGACAAAGAGCCAATTTATAAACCCGAGGAATCTCTTGTAGCGAATCGACAGGTTAGGTAAGCATCCTCACAGACGTAAAATGACGTCTTGTACAAATGTTGCTTAGGTCTGTACCTGTTACCCAGGCGTGAGGACCTGAAATGCGAGGTCCTCACCCTGGGTTCGCGAAAAGTTTTTAAAGCACAGCGTTACTGAACTGCTGCGTCTGGCAGGCTCCGCCCCTCCTATCGTTGTCGACGAGGCCAATGGAAGGCAATCTGCAACGACGATTTAGTTATCGTAAATTTACGATCGTTAAACGGATCTTAATCTCAAGTCGGTTTAACGATCTTAAATTATACGATAACGATCGTTCAAGTCTCTGTATCGTTAAAAAGCGATTACCACGGCTCCTTTATAAAATATGGCCCAACTGGGAAAACTAGGTGGATAGGAAAATGGGTTCTTTTAAACCCCAAAGGGTTTAAATAAAGATTACAATCTGTTATTTTTCTTTAAAGAAAGTGTATTCATCCCCAATATACCACAGGAGGCCACTGTTGGTCTTCATAAGCTAAGTACACACATAAATCTTACCTCATGGATACGACGGTTCGAGCTTTCAACATTCGGCCAGTTAGGAAGGACGGTCATTTGGCAAAAGCAGCCACGTCTGACAGTTAGGTGCAACCGATGTGTGGTCCATAAAGGACGCCGATCATTGTGATTGGACCACCAAATCGCGGCAATCGGTCGCGGGCGCAAAAGCCACCATACAATAATTCAGCCCGATCCGATCGAAAAAATTAACGTCGCAGCCGAATATTGCATCGTTAGTACATAGCATTAGTTTCTAGGAATGGGGGTGTGTGTTTGAAAGCAATGTCCTCGTGTGAATCTATTGAATGCAACAATGACATAATACCGGCAGTGTGTTACACATGAGGGTGGAGTTGATAAAGGGATAGTACGTATTACCAAAAAATAATTTTAAAGGAAGCTTCAAGGCTGGTACACGTCGGGCCAAAAGAATCTGCAATGATTTTTGTGCCAACCATGGAATGCTGTGGTCTGCCTAAGAATGGAGCGACGGTTAGTAATAAAGCCACGATCATGTTGCCAACGTCGGCCACAAGCTACTTCCCTATGACGACAATAATGGACCTGTCAACAATGACAAATAATCGACCAAGACAAATTTTTACCAGGTGCTAGAGAAAATCTTAGGTAAAAAAATGGGGCTGTGTCCATCCATATTAAAGTGCAACTAGAGACCAAAATATAATACATACCAACAATAGAATTCTAGTGCACAAACCAATCTAATGCATATTAGACAATAGGCAAGTAGTACCAGTAGGTTAGGTCCAGTTAAAGAAACCAACTTGACGTGGTGACTAATGCTTGTTATTTATCCAGGGTTTAGCAGACTATTTGTAGTAGAACCTTATGGAGGTAGCCGTATGCAATTAGTAATGGTTGTGCACTAGAATTCTGTTTTTTTGTATTATACTCTGATGTTACCATTTCTTTCTCCATTATAAATTTGTCTGTGGGAAATACTTTGGTTTCAGACTTTTTAATGCTCTACTGGAACTCGGAGTATTTTTGTAAATTTTCGAAAAAGAACTCAATAGAAGTCAATGGATCGAGCTGAAAGTTCCAATTGTTTCTGGGTGGTATGGAATATTCAATAAACCTCAGTTCCCGCCAGTAGAAGCAAAACGGCAGTTTGTATTGAATATTCCATACCAAACGCAGAAAACAATTGGAACTTCAGCTCTATCCTATTGACTTCTATTGAGTTCGTTTTCGAAAATTTACAAAAATAATCCTATTGACTTCTATTGAGTTCGTTTTCGAAAATTTACAAAAATACTCCGAGTTCCAGTAAGAGCATTAAAAAGTCTGAAACAGGATTTAACCACAGACATCCAGTAAGAGCATTAAAAAGTCTGAAACAGGATTTAACCACAGACAGATTATAAATGGAGAAAGAAATGGTAACATAAGATTATAATACAAAAAAACAGAATTCTAGTGCACAAACCATTCTAATTGCATACTGGCTACCTCCATAAGGTTCTACTACAAATAGTCTGCTAAACCCTGGATAAATAAAAGCAATTAGTCACCACGTCAAGGTTGGTTTCTTTAACTGGGTCCTAACCTACTGGTACTTGCCTATTGGGCTAATATGCAATTAGAATTGTTTGTGCACTAGAATTCTATTGTTTGTATGTATTATATTTTTGGTCTCTAGTTGCACTTTAATATGGATGGACAACAGCCCAATTTTTTTTACCTAAGATTTCAATCTAGCAACCTGGACAACAGCCCAATTTTTTTTACCTAAGATTTCAATCTAGCAACCTGGTAAAAATTTGTCTTGGTCGATTATTTGTCATTGTTGACAGGTCCATTAGTGTCAGTCATAGGGAAAGTAGCTGTGGCCGACGGTTTGGCACATGATCGTGGCTTTATTTACTAACCTGTCTCTCCATCTTATGCAGACCACCAGCATTCCATGGTTGGCAAAAAAAAATCATTGCAGATATTTTGGCCCGACGCGTTCGCTAACCCTAGGAAGGATCGTTCATTCGATAATCCTCGAATGTACCATTCGCTAACCCTCGGAAGGATCGTTCATTCGATAATCCTCGAATGCACCATTCGCTAACCCTAGGAAGGATTGTTCATTCGATTATCCTCGAATGTACCATTCGCTAACCCTAGGAAGGATCCTTCGTTCAATAATCCTCGAATGTACCGTTCGCTAACCCTTGGAAGGATTGTTCATTTGTTTTCGCAAACCCTCGAATGTACCGTTCGCTAACCCTAGGAAGGATCGTTCGTTCGATGTTCGATAACCATAGGAAGGATCGTTTTTCGATAATCGTCGAATGCACCGTCACTAACCCTAGGAAAGATTGTTCATTTGTTTTTGCAAACCCTCGAATGGCACCGTCCGTTCGCACCCTAGAAGGATCGTTTGTTCGATAATCCTCGAAGTACTGTTCGCTAACCCTAGGAAGGATCGTCGATTCGATAATCCTCGAATGCACCAGTTCGCTAACCCTAGGAAAGATCTGTTCGTTCGATAAACCTCGAATGCACCGTTCGCTAACCCTAGGAAGGATTGTTCATTTGTTTTCGAAACCCTCGAATGCACCGTTCGCAACCCTAGGAAGGATCGTTATCGATATCCTCGAATGTAGTCGCTAACCTAGGAGGACGTTGGATATAGTCGATGCACCGTTCACTAACCTAGGAAAGATTGTTCATTTGTTTTTGCAAACCCTCGAATGCACCGTTCGCTACCTAGAAGGATCTTTGTTCGATAACCAAGTTGTTGCTAACCTAGGAGGATCGTTCATTCGTTATCCTCGAATGTACCGTTCGTTCGATAAACCTCGAATGCACCGTTCGCTAACCCTAGGAAAGATCGTTCGTTCGATAAACCTCGAATGCACCGTTCGCTAACCCTAGGAAGGATTGTTCATTTGTTTTCGCAAACCCTCGAATGCACCGTTCGCTAACCCTAGGAAGGATCGTTCATTCGATTATCCTCGAATGACTGTTCGCTAACCCAGGAAGGATCGTTTGTTCGATAATCGTCGAATGCACCGTTCACTAACCCTAGGAAAGATTGTTCATTTGTTTTTGCAAACCCTCGAATGCACCGTTCGCTAACCCTAGGAAGGATCGTTTGTTCGATAATCCTCGAATGTACTGTTCGCTAACCCTAGGAAGGATCGTTCATTCGATTATCCTCGATGTACCGTTCGCTAACCCTAGGAAGATCGTTCGTTCGATAATCCTCGAATGCACGTTCGCTAACCTAGGAAAGATCGTTCGTTCGATAAACCTCGAATGCACCGTTCGCTAACCCTAGGAAGGATTGTCATTGTTTTCGCAAACCCTCGAATGCACCGTTCCTAACCCTAGGAAGGATCGTTCATTCGATTATCCTCGAATGTACTGTTCGCTAACCCTAGGAAGGATCGTTTGTTCGATAATCGTCGAATGCACCGTTCACAACCCTAGGAAAGTTGTCATTTGTTTTTGCAAACCCTCGAATGCACCGTTCGCTAACCCTAAGGAGGGATCGTTTGTTCGATAATCTCGAATGTACTGTTAGCTAACCCTAGGAAGGATCGTTCATTCGATTATCCTTCGAATGTACCCGTTCGTTCGATAAACCTCGAATGCACGTTCGCTAACCCTAGGAAAGATCGTCGTTCGATAAACCTCGAATGCACGTTCGCTAAACCTAGAAGGATTGTTCATTTGTTTTCGCAACCTCGATGCTACCGGTTCACTAAACCCTGGAAGGATCGCTCATTCGTATCCTCGAATGCCATCCGTTGCTAACCCTAGAAGGATCGTTTGTTCGATAATCGTCGAATGCACCGTTCAACTAACCATAGAAAAAGATTGTTCATTTGTTTTTGCAAACCCTCGAATGTACCGTTCGCTAACCCTAGGAAGGATCGTTCGTTCGATAATCCTCGAATGCACCGTTCGCTAACCCTAGGAAAGATCGTTCGCGGAGCACTCGGTCGGGGAAGTAAAATCGGATATATGTATGGGCTGCTTTAATTTCTGCAAAGGACCTTCCAATGGAAACATCGAATAGCTCTGGTCAAAATAACCGCAGGTAGTGTGTTCAAATGTTCTATGATTCAACGCATTAGAGTCTATATTATTGCTGTTAAAGGGGAAGTTCAGTGCAAATACTATGCTTCTAAGAAAAAAAGAGCAGTATTTTCCTCCTAATGACCTTAATCTGCCCATTCAGCATTGTGGTCTGTGTTTAAATAAATGCAAAACGAAATACTGACTTACTGTTTGCAGGACCCTAGTAGAGACCGTTATGGTCTGCCCTTGACCCAGCACCTGGGTTGATTCAGTTGATCAGTAGAGACCTGAGCATGTTTGGCCCATCCAACAGCCAATCAAGAGAAACTAGAAGGGGAAAGTTTAAGTATAAACTTTGAATTTGGCTTGAAAGACTACATTTTGGAAGGGAATTTGTGTGGTTGTGCTGCAGATTTTAAAACTCAATAATGCCAATGATGAGGACTTATTGTTTTTTACTTCCTTTAAATATGTCACATGCATTAAAGGTGGGTCAATTGGTGTGTGTGTATTCATATCAGGTTGGGGGATAAATACTAACTTTATGATGATTGGTCAAAATGTGTTTTTTGACTTAAGTTACCCTTTATGTATGGCTGCTATAGTAATGGATAAGTAGTTTAGTAGGTGTGTGTACCTGTGCCACGTGGGGGTTAAAAAAACAAACTTTTTTGATTATTGATCAAAATGTGTTTTTTTTCTCTTAAGTTACCCTTAGGTATTGCTGCCACGTAATGGATAAGTAGATCAGTGGGGGGTGGTACCTGGGTCTGGTTGAGGGGTATGGCTTTTTGTGCGTTACAACCAAAAACTATTCTTTATTGAGGATATATGAATTTTTTTTTTTACTTTAGTTACCCTTAAAGTATGGCTGCCACAGTGATGGATAAGTAGATCATTATGTGTGTGTGCCTGGGTCTGGTTGAGGGGTATGTCTTTTTTGTTTACAACCATAAAACTATCTTTTTTTGAGGAAAATCTGAATTCATTTTTTTTTACTTAGTTACCCTTCAAGTATGGCTGCCACAGTAATGGATAAGTAGATTAGTAGGTGTGTTACCCATGTGAGGTTGGGGTATGTCTTTTTTGTTTTTACAACACCAGGTTTATAACAAGATTTAATGAAAATTGGTATGATATAAAAAAGGCATTGACATTAAGTGATAAGAGTAAACTATAAGAGATAAAGTTGGTCCATAACCCTGATGGTAGGTCAAGGAAATGATATGTAGAAGCCATTATGTAGCCCCTGTGAGCAATATACGAACATGGTTAGGAGTAACCAATGATGAAGTATGTTCAAGAGGGAATCATAAATGAGGCAGATGTATCACATGTAAATGGATGGCAGAGAAAAAAAGAGATAGAGTTGGGTGATGGAAAAAAGTGTCAGGTGGGGATTTCATTACATGTAAGTACTATATGTTATAGAATGTAGATGCCACATGAGATATGTAGGCATGGCCACGAGGAACTAGCCACCCCTATACAAGAGCATCAAAGGGCATGCTTTAAGAAAGATGCACACACACTGGCAGAGAGACATAATGGTAACATAGTAGGTCAGCATTTCTATGGGATCAGAGGATCACAATGAACCAGAGATGAGGAAACCTAAAGAGAAAAATGCTTCAAAATGAGTGTAAAGTGGATATTTGAATTGGGGGCAAAACACACAAGGGGCATGAATACTGACATACAGGTTAACGGTTTCTGTAAATTATTATGTGTAATTTGAGGGTATGGTATGGGGGACAAGCCTGAAATGTGTACCAATATGATTAATCATTGGTGAATAGTTCAATTACAATGTGTTTGTATTAAATGAGCGCAGTGAGCAAGATGTAAGTATGCATAGCCCTTTAAGATACTCCCCCTTTAAGAGAAAGGCTAAAAGACAATGAGGCATTGTTGAGGGGAGGAGCCCTGACGAAGCCGGCCTGACCGGGAGAAACGCGCGTTGGCTGTGAGCAGGGAGACATAGTGGAAAAGTGGCTTTAGAATTTGTCAGCAACCTGAGCGAAAGTATGCGATACAGCCTAAGTTTGCCAGTATACACCTAAGTATAACTACCAGGACGGGAAAGATAACCGGGTGTAAGTTCTTTGCCCCAACCAATCAGAAATGATTTAACATTTGAAAGCCAACATCTGATTGGTTTGTGCAAAACTTAGCACCATTTTTAACGATAAGAAGTTTTATTGAATAACCCGGTTTGTGAGATTTAACCTCTAACTGGGGTTATGTTGTTTTTCTATCGGTGAATAGGTTGGGAGTGCTAGTTATGGGTCTAGTCTGGCTCCCTTGGGTCAGTAGTAGTTTAGTCCGAAATCTGCAAGGAAAACAGGAAAGTCTATGAGCTCACAAAGGGCCTGCGGTATAGCAAATTTGCAATAACGCAGCTATAGTTAATCGAATGTAGAATACCATGCAGTAGTAAAATTCCACAATGGTATTCAATGGCCTTCATAAATTTACGATCGTGGCAAAGAAGGTTAAAGGCACGGGATCATTAAATTCAAGGTCTGTGGTTAACAAATTGTGCCAGATAACCAGTGTTTTAATCAAAACCCTATGATTCAGGCACATACGAGCAGGATCTCTCTGTTGCAGTGATTTGTTTCTCTGTGGGTGTTTATAAAAACACTTCAATGCACACAAGAAGGTTTGTCCATTACAATCAGATGTGAAACAATGTAGCGATTATATATCTGATTGGCTAGATCTTTTTACAGATAGACCAAGAGCTTTTTGTTTGACAAAGGTTTAGCTTTGTTTAGTGAGGTTTTTTTTTTTTAGCTTTGAAGCCCACCTCAATAAAATCATTATAGCTACCATAATCAGCTACAGGGATAATAACATAGCTGGTAAAATATCTAGCTCACCCTTTAAATTACCCATAATGCCTACATGTCATTTTGAATTTTATGTATTAACTAGACATTAAGCCTGTTACAATAAGGGCCCTAGAACCCAGAGTGCCCCCTAGTGTCAGTAGTTCCTCTTTGTGTCCCAGACCAGAGTTCCCTCAGTGTCCCAAGGCCAGAGTCCCCCTACTCCATGTCCCAAGGCCATAGCCCCCTCCTCAGTCCCAAGCCAGAGTTTCTCAGTGTCACAAGGCCAGAGTACCCCCTTCACCTCATGTCCCAAGGCCATAGCCCCCTCTCCATGTCCCAAGGCCAGAGTTCCTCTTAGTGTCCCAAGGCCAGGAGTACCTCCCTCACGCCATGGCCCAAGGCCTTAGCCCCCCTCCCCATGTCCCAAGACCAGAGTTCCCTCAGTGTCCCAAGGCCAGAGTACCCCCTCACCTCCAGTCCCAAGGCCATAGCCCCCCTCCTCATGCCCAGGCCAGAGTTTCCTAGTGTCACAAGGCCAGAGTACCCCCTTCACCTCCATGTCCAAGGCATAGCCCCCCTCTCCATGTCCCAAGGCCAGAGTTTCCTCTTAGTGTCCCAAGGCCAGAGTACCTCCCTCACCGCCATGGCCCAAGGCCTTAGCCCCCCTCCTCCATGTCCCAAGACCAGAGTTTCCTCAGTGTCCCAAGGCCAGATACCCCCCTCACCTCCATGTCCCAAGGCCATAGCCCCCCTCCTCCATGTCCAAGGCAGAGTTTCCTCTTAGTGTCCCAAGGCCAGAGTACCTCCCTCACCGCCATGGCCCAAGGCCATAGCCCCCCTCCTCCATGTCCAAGACCAGAGTTCCCTCAGTGTCACAAGGCCAGAGTACCCCCCTCACCTCCATGTCCCAAGGCCATAGCCCCCCTCCTCCATGTCCCAAGACCAGAGTTCCCTCTAAGTGTCCCAAGGCCAGATTGCGCATGCAATTTTTCTAATACAGCAATCGCGGCAACGCATGAAGAAATTGCATGTGCAAATGCAGCGTAATTGCGTGCGATGTGTGTGCAATCGCGTTTGCGGCGCAGAGTGGCCATGCCCTTAGGGTTTTATTATAATAGATACCAGTAAACCAGGAACAGGTGCAGGAGGACTGAAATGAGAAAAGGTGCAGGAGGACTGAAAACGAGAACAGGTTCAGGAAGACTGAAAATGAGAACAGGTGCAGGAGAAAGAAAGAACCCATCTTAACCTATGACTGGGGAAGGAGGCATAGGGGCTGTGAGGAGAAGCCTATAAGGGGCAGGAGCATCTTGGCCTCTCACTACAGAAGGAGCATAGGATCTGTGAGGAGAAGCTGATAGGAGCAGCCATCTTGGCCTCTCACTAGGATGCATCATGGGCCAGTGGGAAGAAGAACGGGAAAGGCGGTACAGGCAGAATCAGTCTAATGTCGCGGGAGCACTCGGTCGGGGAAGTAAAATCGGATATATGTATGGGCTGCTTTAATTTCTGCAAAGGACCTTCCAATGGAAACATCGAATAGCTCTGTTCAAAATAACCGCAGTAGTGTGTTCAAATGTTCTATGATTCAACGCATTAGAGTCTATATTATTGCTGTTAAAGGGGAAGTTCAGTGCAAATACATATGCTTCTAAGAAAAAAAGAGCAGTATTTTTTCCTCCTAATGACCTTAATCTGCCCATTCAGCATTGTGTCTGTGTTTAAATAAATGCAACCGAAATACTGACTTACTGTTTGCAGGACCCCTAGTAGAGACCGTTATGGTCTTGCCCTTGACCCAGCACCTGGGTTGATTCAGTTGATCAGTAGAGACCTGAGCATGTTTGGCCCATCCAACAGCCAATCAAGAGAAACTAGAAGGGGAAAGTTTAAGTATAAACTTTGAATTTGGCTTGAAAGACTACATTTTGGAAGGGAATTTGTGTGTTGTGCTGCAGATTTTAAAACTCAATAATGCCAATGATGAGGACATTATTGTTTTTTACTTCCTTTAAATATGTCACATGCATAAAGGTGGGTCATGGTGTTGTGTATTCATATCAGGTTGGGGGATAAAATACTAACTTTATGATGATTGGTCAAAAGGTGTTTTTTTGACTTAAGTTACCCTTTATGTATGGCTGCTATAGTAATGGATAAGTAGTTTAGTAGGTGTGTGTACCTGTGCCACGTGGGGGTTAAAAAAACAAACTTTTTATATTATTGATCAAAATGTGTTTTTTTTCTCTTAAGTTACCCTTAAAGTATGGCTGCCACAGTGATGGATAAGTAGATCATTATGTGTGTGTGCCTGGGTCTGGTTGAGGGGTATGTCTTTTTTGTGTTTACAACCATAAAACTATCTTTTTTTGAGGAAAAATCTGAATTCATTTTTTTTTACTTTAGTTACCCTTCAAGTATGGCTGCCACAGTAATGGATAAGTAGATTAGTAGGTGTGTGTACCCATGTGAGGTTGGGGTATGTCTTTTTTGTTTTTACAACCAACCAGGTTTATAACAAGATTTAATGAAAATTGGTATGATATAAAAAAGGCATTGACATTAAGTGATAAGAGTAAACTATAAGAGATAAAGTTGGTCCATAACCCTTGATGGTAGGTCAAGGAAATGATATGTAGAAGCCATTATGTAGCCCCTGTGAGCAATATACGAACATGGTTAGGAGTAACCAATGATGAAGTATGTTCAAGAGGGAATCATAAATGAGGCAGATGTATCACATGTAAATGGATGGCAGAGAAAAAAAGAGATAGAGTTGGGTGATGGAAAAAAGTGTCAGGTGAGGAATTTCATTACATGTAAGTACTATATGTTATAGAATGTAGATGCCACATGAGATATGTAGGCATGGCCACGAGAGAACTAGCCACCCCTATACAAGAGCATCAAAGGGCATGCTTTAAGAAAGATGCACAACACTTGGCAGAGAGACATAATGGTAACATAGTAGGTCAGCATTTCTATGGGATTCAGAGGATCACAATGAACCAGAGATGAGGAAACCTAAAGAGAAAAATGCTTCAAAATGAGTTAAAGTGGATATTTGAATTGGGGGCAAAACACACAAGGGGCATGAATACTGACATACAGGTTAACGTTTTTCTGTAAATTATTATGTGTAATTTGAGGGATATGGTATGGGGGACAAGCCTGAAATGTGTACCAATATGATTAATCATTGGTGAATAGTTCAATTACAATGTGTTTGTATTAAATGAGCGCAGTGAGCAAGATGTAAGTATGCATAGCCCTTTAAGATACTCCCCCTTTAAGAGAAAGGCATAAAAGACAATGAGGCATTGTTGAGGGGAGGAGCCCTGACGAAGCCCGGCCTGACCGGGAGAAACGCGCGTTGGCTGTGAGCAGGGAGACATAGTGGAAAAGTGGCTTTAGAATTATGTCCAGCAACCTGAGCGAAAGTATGCGATACAGCCTAAGTTTGCCAGTATACACCTAAGTATAACTACCAGGACGGGAAAGATAACCGGGTGTAAGTTCTTTGCCCCAACCAATCAGAAATGATTTAACATTTGAAAGCCAACATCTGATTGGTTTGTGCAAACTTAGCACCATTTTTAACGATAAGAAGTTTTATTGAATAACCCGGTTTGTGAGATTTAACCTCTAACTGGGGTTATGTTGTTTTTCTATCGATGAATAGGTTGGAGTGCTAGTTATGGGTCTAGTCTGGCTCCCTTTGGGTCAGTAGTAGTTTAGTCCGAAATCTGCAAGGAAACCAGGAAAGTCTATGAGCTCACAAAGGGCCTGCGGTATAGCAACTTTGCAATAACGCAGCTTATAGTTAATCGAATGTAGAATACCATGCAGTAGTAAAATTCCACAATGGTATTCAATGGGCCTTCATAAATTTACGATCGTGGCAAAGAAGGTTAAAGGCACGGTATCATTAAATTCAAGGTCTGTGGTTAACAAATTGTGCCAGATAACCAGTGTTTTAATCAAAACCCTTATGCATTCAGGCACATACGAGCAGGATCTCTCTGTTGCAGTGATTTGTTTCTCTGTGGGTGTTTATAAAAACACTTTCAATGCACACAAGAAGGTTTTGTCCATTACAATCAGATGTGAAATCAATGTAGCGATTAGTTATTATCTGATTGGCTAGATCTTTTTACAGATAGACCAAGAGCTTTTTGTTTGACAAAGGTTTAGCTTTGTTTAGTAGAGGTTTTTTTTTTTTAGCTCTTTGAAGCCCACCTCAATAAAATCATTATAGCTACCATAATACAGCTACAGGGAATAATAACATAGCTGGTAAAATGTCTAGCTCACCCCTTTAAATCTACCCATAATGCCTACATGTCTAGCTTTGAATTTTATGTATTAACTAGACATTAAGCCTGTTACAATAATGGGCCCTAGAATCCCAGAGTGCCCCCCTAGTGTCCATAGTTCCCTCTTTGTGTCCCAAGACCAGAGTTCCCTCAGTGTCCCAAGGCCAGAGTCCCCCTCACCTCCATGTCCCAAGGCCATAGCCCCCCTCCTCCATGTCCCAAGGCCAGAGTTTCCTCAGTGTCACAAGGCCAGAGTACCCCCTTCACCTCCATGTCCCAAGGCCATAGCCCCCCTCCTCCATGTCCCAAGGCCAGAGTTTCCTCTTAGTGTCCCAAGGCCAGAGTACCTCCCTCACCGCCATGGCCCAAGGCCATAGCCCCCCTCCTCCATGTCCCAAGACCAGAGTTCCCTCAGTGTCCCAAGGCCAGAGTACCCCCCTCACCTCCATGTCCCAAGGCCATAGCCCAAAAGACCTGTCACCTTCTGCTCCCCAGATTCTCTGTGATTCATTAAGGGTTCTCTTAGGCCTTCCCCGCTCCTTCACAAGAAGGGATGAGTTTTGGTTCTGATAGGCCTTCCCCGCTCCTTCACAAGAAGGGATGAGTTTTGGTTCTGATACGAAACTGCCGGTTTTGCATTTCTGCGGGAAACTGGAGGGTTTATTGAATATTCCATACCAAACGCAGAAAACAATTGGAACTTCAGCTCATTGAATATTCCATACCAAACGCAGAAAACAATTGGAACTTCAGCTCCATCCTATTGACTTCTATTGAGTTCGTTTTCGAAAAACAAAAAAACAGAATTCTAGTGCACAAACCATTCTAATTGCATATTGGCTACCTCCATAAGGTTCTACTACAAACAGTCTGCTAAACCCTGGATAGGTCATATTCTACGTCTTCGCTGGGGTGGTGGTTGTAAAAACACTTTCAATGCACACAAGAAGGTTGTTGCCATTACAATCAGATGTGAATCAATGTAGCGATTGTTATTATCTGATTGGCTAGATCTTTTTACAGATAGACCAAGAGCTTTTGGGGACAAAGGTTAGCTGTGAGAGAGGGGTTTTTTTTGCTCTTTGAAGCCCCCTCAATAAAATCATTATAGCTACCATATGCAGCTACAGGATAATAACAATAGCTGGTAAAATTCTAGCTCCCCCTTTAAATCTACCCATAATGCCTACATGTCGTTTTGAATTTTATGTATTAACTAGACATTAACCTGTTACAATAATGGGCCCTAGAATCCCAGAGTGCCCCCCTAGTGTCCATGTTCCCTCTTTGTGTCCCAGCCAGAGTTCCCTCAGTGTCCCAAGCCAGAGTCCCCCTCACCTCCATGTCCAAGGCCATAGCCCCCCTCCTCCATGTCCCAAGGCCAGAGTTTCCCTCAGTGTCCAAGGCCAGAGTACCCCCTTCACCTCCATGTCCCAGGCCATAGCCCCCCTCCTCCATGTCCCAAGGCCAGATTTTTCCTCTTAGTGTCCCAAGGCCAGAGTACCTCCCTCACCGCCAGGCCCAAGGCCTTAGCCCCCTCCTCCATGTCCCAAGACCAGAGTTCCCTCAGTGTCCAAGGCCAGAGTACCCCCCCTCCCCTCCATCCCCAAGGCCATAGCCCCCCTCCTCCATGTCCCAAGGCCAGATTTCCTCAGTGTCACAAGGCCGAGTACCCCCTTCACCTCCATGTCCCAGGCCATAGCCCCCCCTCCTCCATGTCCCAAGGCCAGAGTTTCCTCTTAGTGTCCCAAGGCCAGTACCTCCCTCACCGCCATGGCCCAAGGCCTTAGCCCCCCTCTCCATGTCCAAGACCAGAGTTCCCTCAGTGTCCCAAGGCCAGAGTACCCCCCTCACTCACCTCCAGTCCCAAGGCCTAGCCCCCCTCCTCCATGTCCCAAGCCAGATTTCCTCTAGTGTCCCAAGGCCAGAGTACCTCCCTCACCGCCATGGCCAAGGCCATACCCCCCTCCCCATGTCCAAACCAAGTTCCCTCATGTCACAAGGCCAGAGTACCCCCCTCACCTCCATGTCCCAAGGCCATGCCCCCTCCCATGTCCCAAGACAGAGTTCCCTCTAAGTGTCCCAAGGCCAGATTGCGCATGCAATTTTCTAATACAGCAATCGCGGCAACGCTGAAGAAATTGCATGTGCAAATGCAGCGTAATTGCGTGCGATTGTGTGTGCAATCGCGTTTCGGCGCAGAGTGGCCATGCCCTTAGGGTTTATATAATATACCAGTAAACCAGGAACAGGTGCAGAGGACGGAATGGAACTGCAGGAGACTGAAAACAGAACATGTTCAGGAAGACTGAAAAGAGAACAGGTGGCAGGAGGAAAGAAAGAACCCATCTAACCATGACTGGGGAAGGAGCATAGGGGCTGTGAGGAGAAAGCACTATAAGGGCAGGACCATCTTGGCTCCCTACAGAAGGAGCATGGATCTTGAGGAGAGCTGATAGAGCAGCCATCATCTTGCCTCTCACTAGGTATAGCAATCATGGTGCCAGTGAGGAAAAGCAAAAAAGGGCAGCACCCATCTTAGCCTACACTGGGGAAGGAGCAAAGGGACAGGAGATAAGCTGATAAGGGCACCCCATCTTGGCCTACGAATGGGGAAGGAGCATAGAATTGAGGTTAAGCTGATATGGGCAGCACCCATCTTGCCTACGACTGGGGATGGAGCATAGGGACAGTGAGGATAAAGCGATATGGGCAGCACCATCTTGGCCTCGACTGGGGAAGGAGCATAGGGACAGTGAGGTATAAGCTGATATGGGCAGCACATCTTGGCCTAGACTGGGGAAGGGCATAGGGACGTGAGGATAGCTGATATGGCAGCACCCATCTTGGCTATGACTGGGGAAGGGAGCAGGACATTGAGGTTAAGCTGATATGGGCAGCACCCATCTTGGCCTACGACTGGGGAGGAGCATAGGGACAGTGAGGATAAGCTGATATGGGCAGCATCACCCTCTGGCCTATGACTGGGGAAGGAGCATAGGGACATTGAGTTAACTGATATGGGCAGCACCATCTTGGCCTATGACTGGGGAAGGACATAGGGACATTGAGTTAAGCTGATATGGCAGCACCATCTTGGCCTATGACTGGGGAAGGAGCGCTAATAGCTGGCGTTAGATACTTACATGTGGATGGATTCCCCCAGACTCGCCAGCCTTTTGGTAAATCTGCTATGAAATTTTCCCAGAGCACTTGTGCCTCTGGGTGAATCTCCCTGTAGTTGACCATAGCTGGTGCATTATCTTGTAATAGAGGATTAATCACTTATCAGTATGTAGCCTGGTGTCTACTCTTAGACATTTATATTTTAAAGGGCATGTCCACTCTAGAGAAAATTGGTCACATGTTGGTTTACTGCCCCCAGTATAATTATTTCCTTCATTTTGAAAGACTAAGTTGGCTTCTCCCTTCATACGTCAACCAAGGTGGGCACAGCAGTCAATCATTGTATGTGATTTCAGAAGTTTCCCCTGCTTCCTCCTCTGCAATCTCAAGCTTAAAAAACCTCATTGAGCAGAGAGAGAGGTAGATACCTTTGCCAGGAAGAGCATTAAAGGGCAAGTCCAGCCCCAAAATGAAACTTACATACAGGTAAATCACCCCCAAAACCCTAAACGGTAATAGTTTAAATGTGAAATTTATAAATCTAACCTGAAATCCTGCACAATGTCCGGTTTCCCCCTGTTTCTGCTTCCTGGTTCTTCCAGTAGTAACTGTCGTTATGGATTTGACAGTTGACATCACAGCCAATGACTGAATGTAATCCCCTGTCTGCCTCTTCTGAGCATGCCCAGGCTCAGTACAGGCTCAGTACAGGTTTGTAAATTGCTCAGTTTCCATGAGGCATCCAGAAGCATAGCAGGCATACAGTAATGAATTCATAGGACAAACTATGATATACCAACATTTTAAAGAGGCCATTCTTTCTAAAAGATGTTCTTATGAGGGTGGAGTTGCCCTTTAAATATCTGGTTACAAATGTAATAAACTGGTTAAAATTAGCAGTTGAGGTTGCAGGCAGATAACGGACAAGTCAGCAGTTTTTTGTTTTAGGGGTGGACATCCATATAAAAGACCTGTCACCTTCTGCTCCCCAGATTCTCTGTGATTCATTAAGGTTCTTCAGGCCTTCCCCGCTCCTTCACGAAGGGATGAGTTTTGGTTCTGATACGAAACTGCCGGTTTTGCATTTCTGCGGGAACTGGAGGGTTTATTGAATATTCCATACCAAACGCAGAAACAATTGGAACTTCACTCATCCTATGACTCTATTGAGTTCGTTTCGAAAATTTACAAAAATACTACTCCGAGTTCCAGTAAGAGCATTAAAAAGTCTGAAACAGGATTTAACCACAGACAAATTAAATGGAGAAAGAAATGGTACATAAGATTATAATACAAAAAAACAGAATTCAGTGGCACAACCATTCTAATTGTACATACTGGCTACCTCCATAAGGTTCTACTACAAACAGTCTGCTAAACCCTGGATAAATAAAAGCAATTAGTCACCACGTCAAGGTTGGTTTCTTTAACTGGGTCCTAACCTTCTGATACTTGCCTATTGGGCTAATATGCAATTAGAATGGTTTGTGCACTAGAATTCTATTGTTTGTATGTATTATATTTTTGGTCCCTAGTTGCACTTTAATATGGATGGACAACAGCCCAATTTTTTTTACCTAAGATTTCAATCTAGCAACCTGGTAAAAATTTGTCTTGGTCGATTATTTGTCACTGTTGACAGGTCCATTAGTGTCAGTCATAGGGAAAGTAGCTGTGGCCGACGGTTTGGCACATGATCGTGGCTTTATTTACTAACCTGTCTGTCCATCTTATGCAGACCACCAGCGTTCCATGGTTGGCAAAAAAATCATTGCAGATATTTTGGCCCGACGTGTACCAGCCTTAAGCTTCCTTTAAATATATTTTTTGGTAAATACGTACTATCCCTTTATCAAGCTCCACCATCAGTGGTAACACATGCACGGTAATTATTTCATTGTTGCATTCAAATAGATTCACACAGGAAATTGCTTCAAACAAACCACATTCCTAGAAACTAATGCTAGGTACATACGATGCAATAATTCGGCTGACGACATTTAATTTTTCGATCGGTCGGGCTGAATTATTGTATGGCGGCTTTTTGCAGCCGCGACAGACTGCCGTCGATTTGGTGGTCCAAATCACAACTGATCGTGCAGTCCTTTATGGACCACACAATCGGTTGCACCTAACTGTCAGACGTGGCTGCTTTTGCCACAACTGACCGTCCTTCCTACTGGCCGAATGGTTGAAAGCCTCGAACCGTCGGTCAGGAGGTAAGATTGTATAGTGTGTACTTAGCTTATGAGACACAGTGGCCTCCTGTGGTATATTGGGGAAATGAAAGACTTTCTTAAAGAAAAACATACAGATTGTAATCTTTATTTAACCCTTTGGGGTTTAAAGAACCCAATTTTCCTATCCACCATAGTTCCCGTTGGGCCATATTTATGAAGCCGTGGTATCGCCTTTTTAATGATACAGAGACTTTAACGATCGTTATCGTATATTTAAGATCGTTAAACCGATTGGAGATTAAGGATCAGTTTAACGATCGTAAATTTACGATAACGAAATCGTCGTTGCAGATTGGCCTTCCTATTGGCCTCGTCGACGACGAGAGGAGGGGGCGGAGCCTGCCAGAGCAGCATTTCAGTAACGCTGTGCTTTAACTTTCGCGAACCCAGTGGTGAGGACCTAGCATTTCAGGTCCTCACCCTGGGTAAAAGGTACAGACCTAAGACAACATTATGTACAAGACGTACATTTACGTCTGTGATGATGAATTAACTAACCTGCGATATCGCTAAAAAGAGATTCCTCGGGTTTATAAATATGGCTCTTTGTCCCAATCATAGTTGTCTATCCTCTCCTTTTATGGGCTCAAATTTGACAAGTATAGTGAATGAAAATTAGTCAGCCCCATGCCCCTTTTCGGAAAAATGCTGACTAACTTCATCTCACTTTATTAAAATGTTTCCAAGCACAATAAAGATCATAAGCGATATCTTTCTACCGTGATAAATGGTGTATATCGAGAAAAATAAAAATAACTTCATTTAAAAATGGCCACCGCGTGGTAGTAAAACACAGTGCAGTATTTTTAACACTCACTTTAGGACAATCCGGGGAATAAGTTAAACACATTATCTCCAAGTATTGGGATTTAGGTTTTTTTTATTTTTAATTTAAGGGGACAATCAGACAAGCCCAAAATTTTCCTTTCGCAAGGCTCAGAATGTGGGTTCCATAGTAGAATCCAGTTTATATTCTTCCTGGGGCCTTGGAATCTATTCAGCTGATCTTTTGTATCCATATAGAATGATAAGTCCTGGTTATTACGTTTTTCACTGTTTTTTTGTTAATTAATAATTTTGATTGATGTTTTTAATACACCATCCCCATTTAAAGCTCATCTTCACACAGGTGGATGACCTATCCATACCTAGAATATCTATGGATGTTTAAAGGGCATCTATAGTGAAAAAAACACATTGCCCCTTTGCAAAGTTAAATTCATGTACTCTGTGCTGCCTTAATCCTATATCTGTCAGTGACTCTGTTTAACCACGGTGTCAGATCTATGTGCAGCACTCCCCCCTTCTCCCTCCCCTCTGTTACCTCCTCCATGTCTCAACTCCGGCTAACCGACAAGCTTTTTATGTGCAGTAGGAGTTAAAAGTTCAACATCCTGAAAAACACACCCACGCACAGTGGCCAATAGAAAGTAAGCTGTCCTGGAGACACGGAAGAAGGAGATCAGTACAGTTTACGATCTCTCACTTTGTGACCCATCATCAATCAGTGAAAGCTATTAAGAAGGGGGGTCAAGTGCAGCCTTATATCTACCATGAAAGCTACCTCTCTCCCCCTGCTAATGCTGTTATCTCTATGTTTATTACAGAGCAGGGAGGGGGGATCAAGTCACAGGGATTTGATTGACAGTCCAAGTAGGAGTAGAGGAATGCAATCACGTATTCTTCTAACTGGTGTATCTCAGGACAGAGAGGGAATCTGAAAAAAGTGAAGACACTCTGGGGGTTGTGGGGAATTATAGAAAACATGGAAAGAAAGAAAAAAAAGTTCATTTTCCCACTATAGATGCCCTTTAAATAAAGGATTTGGAATTTTATGGAGCTCCTTGTGCTGCCTTCTTCAGACTTACAGGGAGATTCAATAAAAGTTCTTATCGTTTAAAATGGTGCTAATCTTGCCCCAACCAATCAGATGTTAGCTTTCAAATGTTAAATAAGATCTGATTGGTTGGGGGCAAAATTAGCACCATTTTTAATAAGAACTTTTATTGAATCTCCCTGTTAGTGTTCTGTTGCACAGTGCAGTATGGGTAGTTCATGCTCTTTTCTGCCGTGATCATATAATATGTCGATATTGCAATTTAAAGATATTGATCATTTACAAATTTCAATCCTAGATACTAAAGGAAATGCAGATCTCCGTATCTTCCCTAATAACATATGTAAACTGGGATCCTCCTACATTCTCTGGTAGCTTTGCTCCAGACTGTACACCCCTTCCCTGGGGTCTGCCCCATGAGGCAAATGGGCATTATTGAAACTAAGCAACTCCGCTGCAGAGAAACCTGGGTAGAAGGGGATGATCACGATCCATAAGATTATAGTCGGGTCTCCCAACCTAAACCTGGTTACCTCGGGACAATTCAGGTTTTAGGGGTCTATCCTGTTAGTCTTCTTCTACAGAGCAATGTCCTAGGGCCAAACAATGGGATTAGGCAGTATGCATCCAGTACAGGGCAAGAAGTAGACAGGCCCGGTCAATGTCCCACCTCCCTTAAACACGCCAATGTCTACCCTAATATTAAATATTCAAAAATTCCGAAAAGTTTTGGTTTTGAAAAGTTCAGCATAACTTCCAAACTGGCAGTTTTGAATCGTACCTGAAACCCATCCCTAGTGCTGAGGAAGAAACATCCTGTGGCTCATACTGTATCTGTGGGAATCACTTAGATCAACTGGACTTGAAGTTTAGTTCTTGAAGATGTTTCGCTAGTCATCCGACTGGATCTCTCAATTCAGAATGACTTGTACAAGAATCTGTGGCAATAAATGCTATGTAATGTGTCCCTAGCTGCCTATAAGAGCAAGGGGTCAGCGAGCTGCCTATAAGAGCAAAGGGGTCAGCGAGCTGCCTATAAGAGCAAAGGGGTCAGCGAGCTGCCTATAAGAGCAAAGGGGTCAGCGAGCTGCCTATAAGAGCAAAGGGGTCAGGGAGCTGCCTATAAGAGCACGATCCTTATAGGTTAGCTAAAAGTACATCTCTGAGGATTATATGAACAACGACTCCATAGCGAAGTCTCATTCACAAGAACTTAGGGTTAGGAACGGTGCATTCGACGTTAACAAGATAGTGAAGTCATTCGGAAGAAGAACGATCTGTCCTAGGGTTAGCGGAACGGTGCATTGAGGGGTTTCGAAACAGAACGAATTCCTTCCTAGGGTTAGCGAACGGTTGCGATTCGAGCTTTTTCCGACCGATCTTCGATAGCACGGAGTCAGATATGAACGATCCGAACGTTTCCTAGGGTTAGCGAACAGGTACATTCGAGGTATATCGCAAACCAACGACCTCCTAGGGTTAGCGAAACGGTGAATTCGAGGGTTTGCAAAAAACAAAGAACAATCTTTCCATAGGGTAGTGAGTTGCATTACGTGCATTCGACGGATTATCGAAACAAACGATCCTCTCTAGGGTTAGCGAATACATCGAGGGATAATCGAATCGCGTTCCTTCTAGGGTTAGCGAACGGGCTTCGAGGGTTTGCGGAAAACAAAGAACCAATCCTTCCTAGGGTTAGCAACGGTTGCATGTCGAGGTTTATCGAACGAACGATTTCGGGTATCGAGTCACTGCGGGATATACAATCGGGTTGCACGGTCTCGGAAACGTGAGACCCTGGCATTCGAAAGATTAGACTTATCGAACAAACGATCCTTCCTAGGGTTAGCGAACGGTTGCATTCGAGGGTTTGCGAAAACAAATGAATCTTTAGGGCAACGGTATTCCATATCACACGACAGGGTTAGCGAACAGACTTCGAGGATTTAATCTGAACGAGGTCTTCCTAGGGTTAGAGAATGGTACATTCGAGGGGATAACAATATGAACAATCCTTCCTAGGGTTAGCGAACGGTTGCATTCGAGGATTATCGATACGAACAGATCTCATCCGAGGGTTAGCGAACGGTACATTCGAGGATTTATCGAATGAACGGATCTCCTAGGGTTAGCGAACGGTACATTCGAAGGATATCGAACAAACGAATCCTTCCCTAGGCGTTAGCGAAAGGTACATTCGAGGCGCTTGCGAAAAACGAAAGGATCCTTCGAGGGGTTAGAAAAAATGAATGGTTGACATTCTAGGGTTAGCGAATGGCGCCCTAAATTCGATAATATCAAATACAACGCAAGCCCGAAAAACGAACTAGTTACAATAGTTCGAGTCTAATCCGAACTCATAAAGTCTTCTCAGCCTCGGGTTCCAGTCCATCCCTAATGTCCAACCTTAATTACAAAAAAACTGGGATTGTCCCCATCGCCCAAAATCCCACTGATCTTGTTACTAGTTTATTTTGTACACCAAACATTTATGATTACGTCCTCTTTTGTTCTGGTAAAGGTATCCTCACCTGTCACATGAGATTGTAATAGTTTGAGCATGTTGCATGGGAGGGCAGAGGGGAAAATGGCTAGTCAATCATTGGCTGGTAGCGAAGATGGGCTTGATTGACTGCATGGAGGTAGGAGACGTCAGACTAAAGGCAATTAATTAGACTCAATATCGGTTAGAATACTCTAATTAAGTGGCTGAATATATATATTTGAGGGTGAGGATGCCCTTTAGTCGACTTCAGTGGGGCTACACCTTCATCAGGACTTGAGATGTGCTGCAGACAACCACGGAAAACGTTGAACTAATAAGCAATTTCATACTGGTTATCTGAATGAAGTGCGCAGCAGCTACCTAGCAAGCAGGGATTGAACACTGAATTTTTTCCCTGTAGATGGCGCTATTTATTGAGTCTAGACTCGTTCAAAGAATTTAATGGGGTTTTTTTAATTTTTTTTCCCCCTTCATCAGTTTTAGGCCAGAAGGGACCAAGGCTACAGTTGTCTATCGAAGTCTGTGCAAGGAAACGGATCTCATTAGCAAAGAACGACCATTTGTGTTATCTGATCTGCTAAAGCCTATTCTTGTAGGAAGTCTCATTGCCTTGAATGATTAAACATTGCTAGCTCGACTGAATACGGGGAAAGGCTATGAAATTAAGATAACTTCCCACCCTATCTACTCATCTAAAGCATCAAACTCGGAGAGGCCGTTATCCTCTTCTACCCATCATTCCCTTCTTAGAATAAAAAGGTGGAACAAGCCTATCCCTATCGGATTTATTATAGGACGTCTAAATTTGTATGGTGGACTGAGATAGAGTTGCTGGTGTTTTAATAAAACATTTCACCAATACAACCTTAATCATTACGGATTATTTTAAAGGGTAGTAACTGGGAAATTTGTGTTTCTAATTGCTCATTACTGGAAACTATAATTCTTCCAACTATCACTGTACCTTTTTTTTTTTGTTGATCTGTCCATTCTCTAGATATCCAGTCTGAAATATCTTACATTTCAGCTGTCAATCAAGTGCCTTATTACCATAAACTTTCTGTTATGTGTAGTTTTGCTGTCGCCTGGAATGGGACAGTTGGTATGTGAAACTGAATCATGGGAAATTCCCTTTCCTAATGCATGCCTCAATGAGCATGCTGGTCCTACCCAGGGAGTCAGATAGTGGGCTGGGAGGACAGAGCTTAGGCAAAACAAGTACTGATAATGCTGGTTACATGTCTCATTCCGTTACGTAAATAAATCTTTTTTCACCAGGACATCTGAAAAATGTTGATGCCACCATGTCCATCATTGATAATCCATGATGACGGGATTCTTCCAGATGTGAGTCACTTGATAAAAGTAAGAACTGTGGGATTTATTCTATTGGTTGACAGTGAAATATGGTCCAGAAACTTTTTACAAATTAGTTGGAAATGCCATGATATGGCCAAGACGTCGGCCACAAAGAGATGACCAATGTGCATTCCAGGGCCCCAGTAAAGTATCCTAATAATGTGTGCTTAGTGCATACAGTAATAAAACAAAATTGGTGCAAATTAAAATGAGTTTTTTGGGCTAATACAAGTACTCTATTGCCATTAAAATGTTACAAACTTAAAAAATAAGATCATTTTCTACCGTGCAATATATCCAAACTTATAGCATATAAGGGGTGCTGCTTCCTCTTACACAATGAACTGTCACATCACCAGCCCCAGCAAACCCTTGGCTTGAGCATGCCCACTTGAACCCTACTTCTGCGGGCAAAGCATCTTTAGCTGATCATAAGCCACACCTCAAACTTATTGTTTTTAAAACTAGCCTCAGCCTCCAATGCAACTTCTGGGAATGGAGTGCTTTTGGGGCTTGGCCGGCAGCTGTGCTTGTGATTGGGCGAGTCAGCCAATCACAGATGCGGCTGCAGGCTATTGATTTTGCGGTCTGATCCCGGGCTGGTAAGTAATGCTCTGGGGGACTTTTTAAAAAACTGGACAATGCCTTATTTATATACTTTTGTAAATATTCCGCATTGTCATGAGGCATTAGTAGATTACATAACCAATGCACTTTCTGTAATGTAGAAAAAACATTAAGGGAAAGTTCAGTGGAAAATATAAATATTTAAAAATTCTTAGTTTGTTTATGCATACCTAGTTATTCTACAGATTCTCTCCATTTTGAAAAATCTGTTCATTTCATAACCTTTGCTGTTCCTGCTGTTGACATTAGTGAGCTGACATTCAGGTTCTAACGGGCCTTCTTCCCAGAATGACCACAATCCTGGAATGTTCCTAACAGTAATTTCTACTGATTGGCTTGTGGATGGGTCAAAGCTGCTACATCTCTACTGAGCAACTGAATCAACCGAGGCGCTGGGTCAAGGGCAAGACCATAAGGGTCTCTACTAGGGGTCCTGCAAACAGGAAGTCAGTATACGTTTGCATTTATTTTTACACAGACAAAATGTCATTCAGGGCAGATTAAGACATTAAAATGACTGCTTTTTTTTCCCTTAAAAGCACATGCATTTGCACTGAACTTCCCCTTTAAGAAGTTTGCTTGTGAAGGTTCTCCTTCATCCAGGTCACGGTATTGTTGTATTCAGAAGTTCAACTTGAGATTTCGCTAGTCATCTGACTGGCTTTCTCAATCAGAATGACTTGTAAAAGAATCTGTTGGCAATTATATACCCTAGAAAGTCCCAATTAGCATATGACAGCCAGGTGTTAGCCACAATGCAATATACACCTTGCATTCAGAAGGTCCCTAAGAGGTGTTATAGGAACTGCCCAGGGAAGGTGTCTGTCATTCTGAATTACAGATATGTTAATCCTTGGTGCATTGCTCAATAGCAGACTGTAATAGCCAATTGTCTCTCTTTACATCACTACGATTGAGAAGGGCAATGCAAGAGCTACTGGAAGCAAGAAATATTTAGTCTCAGTACCACCCCTTCTCATAGGCTGCACCTAGAAATGTGATCCAGGTTTCATTTTTAAAGGTAAGACTGTAGGCTTTTATGTAACAATACATTTTTTGGAGATTACAGTTTTATTTCTTCAGTGCCTTCTAACTATAATAATAACGGCTTTTGTTCACACAGCTAAAGGACAAAGGGAATACAAACATCTAGTTATGAAATCAACAAAGCTGCCCAATGAAAAGGGGACCCTGATTATCTACTTGGATAAGGTGAGTTTTGTGCCTTCCGCAATCTAAAACTGTATATATGGTTCTTCCATAAATTTTTCACCTCAAATCTTTATTCCCTTACTGGTTATCACATGGTTTTATTGTCCCATCAATAGATTCTCTATATCCCCTGTATTCTCTAAACTGAACTGCTGGGCAGATCTTTCACCTAAACCATAAGATTCATTCTTCTCTAAAACAATATCAATCCATAATCTTGTCCCTCCCTTTACCCATCCTCCCCTGCAATCGGAACACCCCCTTCTACATCCACCGATGATGGTGCAATTAATTGACTGTGTATAGGTACAGTGGAGAATGAAACGAGACTATACTATCCAATATTAAAACAGAATTTAGGTACAATTTTTTATTTAGATATTTATTGAACGATTCATTTCTCCATTATGTGTGGACATACATGCAGGTAAAGATTGTTTTTATTGTCTTAGGCCTTCCTAGCAGTTGTTTTGAAACTAATGTTCATTATACTTCTCATTTAGATCTCCACACACATACGATGGTGTCAAGTTTACGCTCACCAGTTCTTTGAAGTTGGTCTCATCCAACCAGCTTCTGTAAACAGTCTATGAATTACACCCAGGTAAGAGCATCTGTCTATCCAACCCATCACCGTACACTGATTCATGGATCCTCTCCATGCCCCTTGTTGGAGTCTCTGTCTGTAATGGGAACATTAAAGATTCCTCAGGTTGCTTCTAAACAAATCTACTAGAAATGTAAATGAGGAGAGACTTCTGTGGTAGTTCCCATGTTACCCAGAAGTCACTACTTACCTTATTTGCATATAATCAGGTAGGTCTAGCGTTCCTCGGGACGTACTAGAAATGTCAGAACTTCATTTTATCGAAACAAAGAGAGAGGTCTACCACTTTAAATGTTGGATTATAATATATATAATATTAAGTTGTGGTTTTCGAAAGCATCTATTTTCTAATAGAGAGTCGCTGCAATAAGTTTTACCACGTGGTTGAGGGCAGCGCATTTGTGGATAAGATTTGCCAAGGAGAAGCCTGTAGCTGTGCAAAGAGTGAGTCTAAACCAGAGAGGTCAATGTTTCTGTATGTGTTAAACTCCTTGTCTATGCTTAACCCCCCCCAACACATTTCTCTATTCAGGGGATTGTTTTAAGCAACAGCAAGTTGATAGTAAAATCACATCGGCTACAAGAAGACAAATGGCCTGTGCTCCAGAGTGGATTATGGTGAGGGTCACTATGTAGCAATGCCGTTTTATAAATGTTCATGAGAAGGTTTCCCCAGGCACTAAACAAGTAGTATTTCTCGTTGGCTCACATTGAAACCTGGTACATTACCTACCAACCCCCACCCCTGTGCTGGCTTTGAGAAGAAGGACTTTGGTGACCAGGTTGAGAAATGCTTGTAGGGTTGATGCCAATTTAATAATTTTACCGTAAACTTTCCAACATGTAAAACAGAGACTGACTTTCAGTTTCTCCTAAACATTCATCAGGACCGAGAAGTTATTTTACAATATTTTACTCCAAATCAAAGTAAACGTTTAAGAAACAAAGCGCCATTCCCAAAATATAAACACGTCTTGCCTTCTGTTCAGCGGATGCCACCCACCAATAGACTGAAGGCCTCCATAGAGTAGAGGTTTCCCTGTCCACACTGGCCAGTCATTCACCAGACTGGATCAGGTTCCTTTAATGTGAACAGGAAACTCTTCTCTATAAATCATTGCCTCCTCCTTTTCTAGCGTTTTCCTGTCAATGTGAACGGAAGCATGTACTACCTAGTCCTCTTGCAGGCGGAGTTTTGCTCTATCTGCTCTGCTCTGCGCTCCCCCGTTGTCGCACCACCGAGTGGCCCAGTGGGGAAAAGAACCCTCTTGGCCGGGTTATGGTTACCGGTAAGCCTTTTTTCTTTTCGTTTTCGCGTAAGTCCGGCGGCTGATGGTTTCACAAGGAGCCACTTGAGTAGCGGTTCTTTGCTGTGCAGTAGCTACGTTTTGTGAGTGAAATACAATGTGTGTTTGTTTCTTTCACTGACTGCTGATACCATTTTCTCTTTTACAAATGAATATTTGTTTCGCACTGCTTATCAGACTATACTTTATTTTTTAGTATGGAATCTGGAAGCCATGAGCTGGTCACCACCCACTACCAGAGGTATTTCCCTCCTGTGTGTAATATGTTATAGTTTATTTAGACAGACTTTTAAGAAGGGGGAGGAGGCAATGATTTATAGAGAAGCGTTTCCTGTTCACATTAAAGGGAACCTGACCCAGTCTGGTGAATGCTGTCCAGGGAAGGTGACCGGAAATAGAAATTACGGTATGTATTAAACAATTTCCTGTTTGATTATTTTTAATAGGGTTAAACTTAAAATGACCATTTGGTATCTGCAGTGTACAAAGTTACTCTCACGGCTATAGAGCAAGGGGCCAATTATGACAATTACGTGATGACCATCATATGGGTTATTAAGGAAGGTAAATGTATTGCAGTTTTATTTCAACGGCTTTACTCTTAGTTGTGAGATTCCTAAATCTCCCTTTGTCTTTCCAGGAAATGATAAAAATCCACAGAGCAAAAGCGCAACTTCATAAGTCATATCAAAGTCGGTGGATTTGGATCTGAAAATAAACCGGAATTACCTATCTGGGGGGTCACTAGTGACATTGGGACAGCCACCTGGGTGAGTGGAGATGGGTGGTAGGAACTGAAGATGTTTGAGGAATCGTTAACAGAATCCTGGTGGATGTTTATTCGAGTGAGTAAAACTAGGTTTAGGGGATTCTAGGTGCTGTGTCCATATTAGAATGATGTGATGGGTGTGAATTGATGTGCAATAGAGATGGACACAAAAACGAGCTCAAACCCGAGTTCAGGCCGAACTTTGAGTTTGGACGAACTCAAACTATTCAAACTAGTTGGTTTTTTCGGACTCACAAGCTGTATTTTCGTAATGATTGGATTCACAAGCCGCTCGCTAATGTATCGTTCGGTAACTACTCAAATGTACGGATCATTTTTCGCTAACCCGATGTAGCCTTCGATTTTTGGAACCCTCGAAAGTATTGTTCTTACTTTATGATCAGGCAATTGTCTGGTTTGCACAAGCTACATTCAAAGATTACAGAAGTGTTTTAAAGGATAAGTAAATTCAAAAAAACAAATGAAGTTTAAATGGAAGTTGTATCCCTAACTAACTTGTCCCCCTTTTTTTTTTTTTTTCCCTAGGTGCCTTCAGAGCCTACCTGTGCCCCAGTAAAGTGCTGGCCATCTTGGGTTATGTCTGCAGTCCGTAAGCTCTGCCCCTGAGATTTGCTGGACATACTACCAGGCGGGGTCAAAAAATCCTGTAGCAGTTCCTCCGTGGGCGCGAGTGATGTCATGATGCATGGTGTTCATCACCCACGCGCGTCACGACGTGAGGGAACTGCTACAGGATTTTGACCCAAGCCGGGAATGAGGTCCAGCAAATCTCAGGGGGCAGAGCTTACCTGACTGCAGACATAACTCAAGATGGCCAGCACTTACTGGGGTACAGGTAGGCTCTGAAGGCACCTAGGAAAAAAAAGGGGGGGCAAGGTTAGTTAGGGATACAGCTTCCATTTAAACTTCATTTGTTCTGAGTTTACTTATCCTTTAAACAGGGTTTTTTGGGGATAGTGACATGTCCCCAGACCATTCCCAGGTGTTGCAAGCCATTTTACATTGTTAGTTTATCTGTAAATCATCCAAACATCCAAAATTTTCGAAGTATCACTCTCCCTTTTGACTATGGGTCCAAATTCAAACTTTTAGTGAAGTTCGAACACGGACCGAACTTTATGTGCAACGAACCCCATGTACTGCAAATCACCACCATGTCTAACTTTATATTCTGACCATTTCCCCCTTTCCAGATGCTCTTTCCCACAAAATAATTTTTTCATTTCCCCCCCTTTTTAGCATTTCCTACTTATTGGGAAGGAGACCTGGGTTGAGTGGTGGCCCAATGAGAGGGATTGCTGCAGAGCGAGAAACCATGGAGTCTGTGTTGACTTTGAACAATTGTCGGAGAGTCTGGCGATTTTTGGTTGCAAAAGCTAAAAACCTGAGACAGTTTGTGGAAGTGGCCCTCTGTATTTATTGTCTAATTTCATTACGGTGTTTTAGGACCAATACATTACTGGTACCAATAAATACGGTTTGTTTTTGAAAAAGGTGGATTGTAAGATTTTTATCATCCAGAAAGAATGAGCTCCCTGACCCCTTTGCTTTAGGCAGCTCCCTGACCCCTTTGCTCTTTATAGGCAGCTCCCTGACCCCTTGCCTTTTATAGGGAGCTCCCTGACCCCTTTGTCTTTTATATGGAGCTCCCTGACCCTTGCTCTTATAGGAGCTCCTGACCCTTGCTCTTTTATAGGAGTCCCTGACCCTTTGCTCTTATAGGGAGCTCCTGACCCCTTTCTCTTTATAGGAGCTCCCTGACCCTTTGCTCTTTTATAGGCAGCTCCCTGACCCCTTTGCTCTTTATAGGCAGCTCCCTGACCCCTTGTCTTATAGGGAGCTCCTGGCCCCTTTGCTCTTGTAGGGAGCTCCCTGACCCTCTTGTATCTTTAGGAGCTCCCTGACCCCTTTGCTCTTTATAGGAGACCTGCTTAGAGCTCCCTGACCCCTTTGCTCTTATGGGAGCTCCCTGGCCCTTTGCTCTTATAGGGAGCTCCCTGGCCCCTTTGCTCTTATAGGAGCTCCCTGAGCCCCTTTGCTCTTATAGGGAGCTCCCTGAGCCCCTTTGCTTTATAGGGAGCTCCCTGGCCCCTTTGCTCTTATAGGCAGCTCCCTGACCCCTTTGCTTTATAGGCAGCTCCTGACCCCTTTGTCTTATAGGCAGCGCCCTGACCCCTTTGCTCTTATAGGCAGCTCCCTGACCCCCTTTGCTTAGAGGAGCTCCCTGACCCTTGCTCTTATGGCAGCTCCTGACCCCTTTGCTCTATAGGCAGCTCCTGACCCCTTTGCTCTTATAGGCCAGCTCCCTGGACCCTTTGCTCTATAGGCAGCTCCCTGGACCCCTTTGCTCTTATAGGCAGCTCCTGACCCCTTTGCTCTCTTATAGGCAGCTCCCTGACACCCCTTTGCTCTTATAGGCAGCTCCCTGTACCCTTTCAGCGGATGCTGCTATAAGAGCAAAGGGGGTCAGCGAGCTGCCTATAAGAGCAACGGGGTCAGCAAGCTGCCTATAAGGCAAAGGGGCCAGCGCGAAGCTGCCTATAAGAGCAAAGGGGTCAGGGAGCTGCCTATAAGAGCAAGGGTTCAGGGAGCTGCCTATAAGAGCAAAGGGGCCAGGGAGCTGCCTATAAGAGCAAAGGGTCCAGGGAGCTGCCTATAAGAGCAAGGGGTCAGGGAGCTGCCTATAAGAGCAAAGGAGTCAGGGAGCTGCCTATAAGAGCAAAGGAGTCAGGGAGCTGCCTATAAGAGCAAGGGGCCAGGGAGCTGCCTATAAGAGCAAGGGGTCAGGGAGCTGCCTATAAGAGCAAAGGGGCCAGGGAGCTCTCTATAAGAGCAAAGGGGTCAGGGAGCTCCCTATAAGAGCAAAGGGGCCAGGGAGCTGCCTATAAGAGCAAAGGGGTCAGGGAGCTGCCTATAAGAGCAAAGGGGTCAGGGAGCTCCATTCTTTCTGGATGATATAAAATCTTACAATCCACCTATTTTCAAAAAACAAACCGTATTTTATTGGTACCAGTAATGTATTGGTCCTAAAACACCGTAATGAAATTAGACAATAAATACAGAACCCTGGGGCCACTTTCACAAACTGTCTCAGGTTTTTAGCTTTTGCAAACAAAAATCGCCAGACTCTCCGACAATTGTTCAAAGTCAACACAGACTCCATGGTTCTCGCTCTGCAGACAATCCCTCTCATTGGGCCACCACTCAACCCAGGTCTCCTTTCCAATAAAGTAGGAAATGCTAAAAAGAGGGGGGAAATGAAAAACAATTATTTTGTGGGAAAGAGCAGCTGGATAAGGGGGAAATGGTCAGAAGATAAAGTTAGACATTGGGGGTGATTTGCAGGTACATGGGGTTCGTTGCACATAAAGTTCGGTCCGTGTTCGAACTTCACTAAAAGTTTGAATTTGGACCCATTAGTCAAAGGGAGAGTGATACTTCGAAAAGTTTGGATGTTTGGATGATTTACAGATAAACTAACAATGTAAAATGGCTGTGACACCTGGGAAATGGTCTGGGGAACATGTCACTATCCCCAAAACCTGTTTAAAGGATAAGTAAACTCAGAACAAATGAAGTTTAAATGGAAGCTGTATCCCTAACTAACCTTGCCCCCCCTTTTTTTCCTAGGTGCCTTCAGAGCCTACCTGTACCCCAGTAAAGTGCTGGCCATCTTGAGTTATGTCTGCAGTCTGGTAAGCTCTGCCCCCTGAGATTTGCTGGACCTCATTCCAGGCTTGGGTCAAAAAATCCTGTAGCAGTTCCCTCAACGTCATGACGCGCGTGGTGTGATGACACCATGCATCATGACATCACTCGCGCCCACGGAGGGAACTGCTACAGGATTTTTTGACCCAAGCCTGGTATGAGGTCCAGCAAATCTCAGGGGGCAGAGCTTACCTGACTGCAGACATAACCCAAGATGGCCAGCACTTTACTGGGGCACAGGTAGGCTCTGAAGGCACCTAGGGAAAAAAAAAAGGGGGGACAAGGTTAGTTAGGGATACAGCTTCCATTTAAACTTCATTTGTTTTTTTGAATTTACTTATCCTTTAAACACTTCTGTAATCTTTGAATGTAGCTTGTGCAAACCAGACAATTGCCTGATCATAAAGTAAGAACAATACTTTCGAGGGTTACCAAAAATCGAAGGCTACATTCGAGGGTTAGCGAAAATGATCCGTACATTTGAGTAGTTACCGAACGATACATTTAGCGAGCGGCTTGTGAATCCAATAATTATCGAAAATACAGCTGTGAGTCCGAAAAAACCAACTAGTTTGAATAGTTTGAGTTCGTCCAAACTCAAAGTTCGGCCTGAACTCGGGTTTGAGCTCGGTTTTGTGTCCATCTCTATTGCACATCAATTCCAACCCATCACATCATTCTAATATGGACACAGCACCTAGAATCCCCTCAACCTAGTTTTACTACATCGAATAAACATCCACCAGGATTCTGTTAACGATTCCACAAACATCTTCCAGTTCCTACCACTCACCCAGGTGGCTGGTCCCAAATGTCACTAGTGACCCCCCAGATTAGGTAATTCCGGTTTATTTTCAGATCCAAATCCAGCCGACATTTGATATGACTTATGAAGTTGCGCTTTTTGCTCTGTGGATTTTTATCATTTCCTGGGAAAGACAAAAGGGGAGAATTTAGGAATCTCACAAACTAAGAGTAAAGCCGTTGAAATAAAAACTGCAATACATTTACCTTCCTTAATAACCCATATGATGGTCATCACGTAATTGTCATAATTGGCCCCTTGCTCTATAGCCGTGAGAGTAACTTTGTACACTGCAGATACAAAATGGTCATTTTAAGTTTAACCCTATTAAAAATAAATCAAACAGGAAATTGTTTAATACATACCGTAATTTCTATTTCCGGTCACCTTCCCTGGACAGCATTCACCAGACTGGGTCAGGTTCCCTTTAATGTGAACAGGAAACGCTTCTCTATAAATCATTGCCTCCTCCCCCTTCTTATAAAGTCTGTCTAAATAAACTATAACATATATACCACACAGGGAGGGAAATACCTCTGGTAGTGGGTGGTGACCAGCTCATGCTTCCAGATTCCATACTAAAAAATAAAGTATAGTCTGAAACAAATATTCAATTTGTAAAAGAGAAAATGGTATCAGCAGTCAGTGAAAGAAACAAACACATTGTATTTCACTCACAAAACGTAGCTACTGCACAGCAGAACCGCTACTCGGTAAGTCCGGCTGCTTGTGAAACCATGCAGCCGGACTTACGCGAAAACGAAAAGAAAAAAAGGCCTACCGGTAACCATAACCCCGGCCAAGAGGGTTCTTTCCCCACTGGCACTCGGTGGTGCGACAAACGGGGGAGCAGCAGAGCAGAGAGAGAGAGCAAAACTCCGCCTGGCAAGAGGACTAGGTAAGTACATGCGTCCGTTCACTTGACAGGAAACGCTAGAAAGAGGAGGAGGCAATGATTTATAGAGAAGAGTTTCCTGTTCACATTAAAGGGAACCTGATCCAGTCTGGTGAATGACTGGCCAGGTGTGACAGGGAAACCTCTACTCTATGGAGGCCTTCAAGTCTATTGGCGGTGGCATCCGCTAAACAGAAGGCAAGACGTGTTTATAGTTGGGAATGGCGCTTTTTCTTAAACGTTTACTTTGATTTGGAGTATAAAATATTGTAAAATAACTTCCGGGTCCTGATGAATGTTTAGGAGAAACTGAAAAGTCAGTCTCTGTTTTACCATGTTGGAAAGTTTACGGTAAAATTAATTAAATTGGCATCAACCCTACAAGCATTTCTCAACCTGGTCACCAAAGTCTTCTTCTCAAAGCCAGCACAGGGGGTGGGGGGTTGGTAGGTAATGTACCAGGTTTCAATGTGAGCCAACGAGAAATACTACTTGTTTAGTGCCTGGGGAAACCTTCTCATGAACATTTATAAAACGGCATTGCTACATAGTGACCCTCACCATAATCCACTCCTGGAGCACAGGCCATTTGTCTTCTTGTAGCCGATGTGATTTTACTATCAACTTGCTGTTGCTTAAAACAATCCCCTGAATAAGAGAAAATGTGTTGGGGGGGGTTAAGCATAGACAAGGAGTTTAACACATACAGAACATTGACCTCTCTGGTTTAGACTCACTCTTTGCACAGCTACAGGCTTCTCCTTGGCAAATCTTATCCAACAATGCGCTGCCCTCAACCACGTGGTAAAACTTATTGCAGCGACTCTCTATTAAGAAAAAATTAGATGCTTCGAAAACCACAACTTAATATTATATATATTATAATGCAACATTTAAAGTGGTAGACCTCTCTCTGTTCGATAAAATGAAGTGTCTGACATTTCTAGTACGTCCCGGAGGAACGCTAGACCTACCTGATTATATGCAAATAAGGTAAGTAGTGACTTCTGGGTAACATGGGAACTACACAGAAGTCTCTCCTCATTTACATTTCTAGTAGATTTGTTAGAAGCAACCTGAGGAATCTTTAATGTTCCATTACAGACGAGAGACTCCAAACAAGGGGCATGGAGAGGATCCATGAATCAGTGTACGGTGATGGGTGGATAGACAGATGCTCTTACCTGGGGTGTAATAGTCATAGACTGTTACAGAAGCTGGTTGGATGAGACCAACTTCAAAGAACTGGTGAGCGTAAAACTTGACACAATCGTATTGTGTGTGAGATATCTAAATGAGAAGTATAATGAACATTAGTTTCAAACAAACTGCTAGGAAGGCCTAAGGACAAATAAAAACAAATCTTTACCTGCATGTATGTCCACACATAATGGAGAAATGAATCGTTCAATAAATAATCTAAAATAAATAAATGTACCTAAATTCTGTTTTAATATTGGATAGTAATAGTCTCGTTTCATTCTCCACTGTACCTATACCACAGTCAATTAATTGGCACCGATCATCGGTGGATGTAGAAGGGGGTGTTCCCGATTGCAGGGGAGGATGGGTAAAAGGGGAGGGACAAGATTATGGATTGAATTATTGTTTAGAGAAGAATGAAATCTTATGGTTTAGGTGAAAGATCTGCCCAGCAGTTCAGTTAGAGAATACAGGGATATAGAAGAATCTATTGATGGGACAATAAAACCATGTGATAACCAGTAAGGGAATAAAGATTTGAGGTGTAAAAATTTATGGAAGAAGCCAATATAGACAGTTTTAGATTGCGGAAGGCACAAAACTCACCTTATCCAAGTAGATAATCAGGGTCCCCTTTTCATTGGCAGCTTTGTTGATTTCATAACTAGAGATGTTTGTATTCCCTTTGTCCTTTAGCTGTGTGGAACAAAAGCCGTTATTATTATAGTTAGAAAGGCACTGAAGGAAATAAAACTGTAATCTCCAAAAAAATGTATTGTTACATAAAAGCCTACAGTCTTACCTTTAAAATGAAACCTGGATCACATTTCTAGGTGCAGCCTATGAGAAGGGGTGGTACTGAGACTAAATATTTCTTGCTTCCAGTAGCTCTGCATTGCCCTTCTCAATCGTAGTGATGTAAAGAGAGACAATTGGCTATTACAGTCTGCTATTGCAGCAATGCACCAAGGATTAACATATCTGTAATTCAGAATGACAGACACCTTACCCTGGGCAGTTCCTATAACACCTCTTAGGGACCTTCTGAATGCAAGGTGTAGATTGCATTGTGGCTAACACCTGGCTGTCATATGCTAATTGGGACTTTCTAGGGTATATAATTGCCAACAGATTCTTTTACAAGTCATTCTGAATTGAGAAAGCCAGTCAGATGACTAGCGAAACCTCTTCAAGTTGAACTTACTGAATACAACAGATATACCGTGACCTGGATGAAGGAGAACCTTCACAAGCAAACTTCTTAAAGGGGGAAGTTCAGTGCAAATGCATGTGCTTTTAAGGGAAAAAAAAGCAGTCATTTTAATGTCTTAATCTGCCCTGAATGACATTTTGTCTGTGTAAAAATAAATGCAACCGATATACTGACTTCCTGTTTGCAGGACCCCTAGTAGAGACCCTTATGGTCTTGCCCTTGACCCAGCGCCTAGGTTGATTCAGTTGCTCAGTAGAGATGTGAGCATCTTTGACCCATCCAACAGCCAATCAGTAGAAATTACTGTTAGGAACATTCCAAGGATGTGGTGCATTCTGGGAAGAAGGCCCGTTAGAACCTGAAATGTCAGCTCACTAATGTCAACAGCAGGGAACAGCAAAGGGTATGAAATGAACAGATTTTTCAAAATGGGAGAGAATATGTAGAATAACTAGGTATGCATAATACAAACTAAGAATTTTTAAAATATTTATATTTTCCACTGAACTTTCCCTTTAATGTTTTATTTCTACATTTACAGAAAGTGCATTGGATTATGTAATCTACTAATGCCTCATGACAAATGCGGAATATATTACAAAGTATATAATAAGGCATTGTCAGTTTTTTTAAAAAAGTCCCCAGAGCATTACTTACCAGCCCGGGATCAGACCGCAAAATCAATAGCCTGCAGCCGCATCTGTGATTGGCTGACTCGCCCAATCACAAGCACAGCTGCCGGCCAAGCCCCCAAAGCAACTCCATTCCCAGAAGTTGCATTGGAGGCTGAGGCTAGCTTTAAAAACAAATAAGTTTGAGGTGTGGCTTATGATGCAGCTAAAGATGCTTTGCCGCAGAAGTAGGGTTCAAGTGGGCATGCTCAAGCCAAGGGTTTGCTGGGGCTGGTGATGTGACAGTTCATTGTGTAAGAGGAAGCAGCACCCCTTATAATGCTATAAGTTTGGATATATTGCAGGTAGAAAAATGATCCTGGATTTTTAAGTTTGTACATTTTAATGGCAATAGAGTACTTGTATTAAGCCCCAAAAACTCATTTTAATTTGCACCAATTTTGTTTTTTACTGTATGCACTAGCACACATTATTAGGATACTTTACTGGGCCCTGGAATGCACATTGGTCATCTCTTATGTGCCGACATCTTGGCCAGATCAGTGGCATTTCCAACATAATTGTAAAAAGTTTCTGGACCATATTTCACTGTACAACTCAATAGAATAAATCCCCACAGTTCTTACTTTATCAAGTGACTCAACATCTGGAGAGAATCCCGTCATCATGGATATATCAATGATGGACATGGTGGCATCAACATTTTTCAGATGTCTGGTGAGAAAAAGATTTATTTAACGGATGAGACATGTAAAGCATTATCAGTACTTGTTTTGCCTAAGCTCTGTCTCCCAGCCCAACTATCTGACTCTCTGGGAGGACAAGCATGCTCAGTGAGGCAGCATTAGGAAAGGGAATTTCCCATGATTCAGTTCACATACCAACTGTCACCATTCCAGCGACAGCAAAACTACACATAACAGAAAAGTTTATGGTAATAAGGCACTTGATTGACAGCTGAAATGTAAGATATTTCAGACTGGATATCTAGAGAAATAGGGGACAGATCAACAAAAAAAAAAAGGTACAGTGATAGTTGGGAAGAATTATAGTTTCCAGTAATGAGCAATTAGAAACAACAAATTTCCCAGTGTACATACCCTTTAAAATAATCCGTAATGACTTAAAGGTTGTATTGGTGAAATGGTTTTATTAAAACCAGACAACTCTATCTCAGCCACCATACAAATTTAGACCTCCTATAATAAATCCAGATAGGGATAGGCTTGTTCACCTTTTATTTCTAAAGAAGGGAATGATGGGTAGAAGAGGGATACGGCCTCTCCGGAGGTTTGATGCTTTAGATGAGTAGATAGGGTGGGAAGTTATCTTAATTTCATAGCCTTTCCCCGTATTCAGTCGAGCTAGCATGTTTAACATTCAAGGCAATGAGACTTCCTACAAGAATAGGAACTTAGCAAATCAGATACACAATGGTCGTCTTTGCTAATGAGATCCGTTTACCTTGCACAGACTTCGATAGACACTGTAGCCTTGGTCCCTTCTGGGCCTAAAACTGATGAAGGGGGAAAAAAAATTAAAAAAACCCCATTAAATTCTTTGAACGAGTCTAGACTAAATAAATAGCGCCATCTACAGGGAAAACATTCAGTGTTCAATACACTGCTTGCTAGGTAGCTGCTCGCACTTCATCAGATAACCATATGAAATTGCTTATTAAGTCAACGTTTCAGTGGTTGTCTGCAGCACATATACAAGTCCTGATGAAGGTGTACACAACACTGAAAGGTCGACTAAAGGGCATCCTCACCCTCAAATATATATATTCAGCACATTATTAGATGTATTACTTAACCGATATTGAAGTCTAATTATTGCCTTAATTCTGACAGTCTCCTACCTCCATGCAGTCAATCAAGGCCATCTCTGCTGACAGCCAATGATTGACTGCCATTTCCCCTGCTGCCTCCACTGCACATGCTCAAACTTATACAAATCTCATTGAGCAGAGGGAGGATACCTTTACCAGAACAAAAGGGAACTAATCATTAAATGTTTGGTTACAAATAATAAACTAGTAACAAGATCAGTTGGGATTTTGGGCAGATGGGAAAACTCGCCAGTTTTTTGATTAAAGGTTGGACATTAGGGATGGACTGGAACCCGAGGCTGAGAAACTTTATGAGTTCGGATGAACTCGAACTATTGGAACTAGTTCGTTTTTCGGGCTTGCGGTTGTATTTGATAATTATCGAATTTATGGGCCATTCGCTAACCCTAGAATGTACCATTCATTTTTGCTAACCCTCGGAAGGATCTTCGTTTTCGCAAGCCCTCGAATGTACCGTTCGCTAACCCTAGGAAGGATCGTTTGTTCGATTATCCTCGAATGTACCGTTCGCTAACCCTAGGAAGGATCGTTCATTCGATAATCCTCGAAGTACCATTACACTAACCCTACGGGCAGAGAGCGTTCATGAGAGTAACGATAATCCTCGATGCACCATTCGCTACCCTCGGAAGTGATTGATGTCATTACGTTAAAAATCCTCTAGTGGTCACCATTCGCTAACACCAGAGACCTCATAAGGAGGATTGTTCATTATGATTATCCTCGTAATGTAACCTATGCGACTAAAGATCCTTGCGAAACTCTCGATGACCGTTCGTTCCCTATGAGAAGGGTTCAATTGTTTCGCAAACCCCGAAGTACCAGTTCGCAGACACAAACCAGGAAGGAATCGTATACGGATCGATAAAATCTCGAATAAGCAACCGATCGCTAACCCTTAGAGATAGTAATGGGGGGGGCGTTCGTAAGAGGGTCGATAAAGGACCTAAAAGTGCAACTAGCGAACCGTCGCTACACCCAGGAGTGATGTTCATTGTTTTCGCAAACCCTCGAATGCACCGTTCGCTAACCCTAGGAAGGATCGTCGTTCAGCTGATAATCCTCGAATGCAACCGTTCGCTAACCCTAGAAGGATTGTTCATTTGTTTTCGCAAACCCTCGAATGCACCGTTCGCTAACCCTGGAAGGATCGTTCATTCGATTATCCTCGAATGTACTGTTCGCTAACCCTAGGAAGGATCTTTGGAAGACCGTTAGAAGATTGTTCGAATAATCGCGAATGCACCGTTCACTAACCCTAGGAAAGATTGTTCATTTGTTTTTGCAAACCCGCGAGAAATGGTGAAAATGGTTGACCTGCTTGCGTTCCTGCCTCCCGGATTTATAATCCTTCCCCTGCTCATGATCTACAAGAAGTCAAACTGGTGTTATTAAATTATAAGAAATAGTGAGAAGAAGAGAAATGATTGGCCCAACTTATATGGTGTGTGATATAATAGAGCACTAAGGAGAAAACATTTTTCAATAAACTCCACCACCAAAATATCAACTATTCCAAATCGTATCAGAAAGAAAGTAGAGGTAGCACCAGATATAGGAAGACTCTCAAAAGAAGGTATCTTTTATCTGCTTTATATTCACACATTACATGTTTCCTTCCAAGGACCCAAGCGTCCGAAACATGTAATGTGTGAATAAGCAGATAAAAGATGTGTTTGAGGAGTCTCCTATATCTATGCTACCTCTACTTTTCTTCTGATACTGATAATAACGTGTTTGGACAGGACACGGTAGCACACAGAGGATTTCTGAAGGTTTTGAGTGCTCTGTGCATGTGCTTTTATTGCAAATCCACATCGCATGTTGGTAACCTAATTGTTCTTTACAACATGGCTGACCTTGCCATGTTTTTTTCAGAAACTGACCATAATTCGTTGAGTCTTTTTGAGTTGAATTAAACAAAATAAGATAAATTGATGAATATACACTGCCTTGCTCAGTATGGTTCACTTGTATAAAGGGTTTAATGTCATTTACCAAATAGGTAAATGTTTGATTTGGTTCTGGGTTCCAGGGTCAGCGTTTCGGATGTTAAAGTTCACCGGAATGTTTTCTCTCCATGTTTTATCTCTGACCCGCAATGCTGATATGTAAATAGTTCTGCCCTTTACCAGGACGGTAAGCTGTCGCTTCATCATGGTGAAGAAGCTTGGCGCTCAGCTGGTAAATCAGGAGGTCCTGTTTTTACCTGGTAACAAAGATTAGGGGGGAAATTAACAAGATAAAAAAGAACATGGAGAAACCATTAGTATAGTATAGTATTTGAGGTTGAATAAGACATACGTCCATCCAGTCCAACCCATCTAGCTATCCATTTCCTGCCTAACTGTTGATCTAGAGGAAGGCAAAAAACCACCAATTTTTGAAGGGGAAAAAATTCCTTCCTGACTCAAGTGACAATCGGAAATTTCCCAGAATCAACTCTACTTTATGTATCAATACAGAACTTGTAACATTCCTTGTTTGTAGAACTCATCCAGCTTTTTATTAAACTGACCAATGAACCTGCCTAACAACATCCACTGGAAGACAGTTCCATAGCTTTACCGTTCTCACAGTGAGAAACCCTTTCCCACTCTACTTTATGTATCAATACCAGTAACTTGTAACATTCCTTGTTTGTAAACTCATCCAGCTTTTTATTAACTGACCAATGAACCTGCCATAACAACGTCCACTGGAAGACAGTTCCATAGCTTTACCGTTCCACAGTGACAAACCCTTTCCCACACTCTACTTTATGTATCAATACCAGTAATTGTAACATTCCTTGTTTGTAGAAACCATCCAGCTTTTTATTAAACTGACCAATGAACCTCCAACAACATCCACTGGAAGACAGTTCCATAGCTTTAACCGTTCTCACGGTGACAAACCCTTTCCCACTCACTTTATGTATCAATACCAGTAACTTGTAACATTCCTTGTTTGATAGAAACTCATCCAGATTTTTTATTAACTGACCAATAAACCGCCATAACAAACGTCCACTGGAAGACAGTTTCCATAGCTTTACCGTTCTCACAGTGACAAACCCTTTCCCAACTCTACTTATGTATCAATACCGTAACTTGAACATTCTTTGTTGGTAGAAACTCATCCAGCTTTTATTAAACTGACCAATGAACCTGCCTTACAACGTCCACTGGAAGACAGTTCCATAGCTTTACCGTTCTCAAGTGAAAAACCCTTCCAACTGAAGCCTAAACCTTTTTTCTTCAGTCTAAGGGATGTCCACGTGTCCTCTGACATGTTCTATTGGTGAACAATGCCCCAGATAGTTATTGTATGGCCCGTTAATGTATTTATACACATTAATCATACCCCACGCACGCGCCTTTTTCTCCAGCGTTCACAATTGTAACTTATCCAGTCTCTCCTCCTAATTCAAGCTCCCCCAATCCCCTTATTAATTTAGTTGCCTCTCTGAACCCTCCCCATTTCCTATGATGTCCTTTTTGTACACAGGATTCCAAAATTCACTGCATATTCCAAATGAGGCCTTACAATGCTTTGGTAAAGAGGAGAATTACATTTTCCCCCCTTGAATCCATACCTCGCTTATACAACGACAATACCATGCTGGCTCTGGCTGTTGCCGCCTGGGCACTGCTTGCTACCTTTAATTTTGTTATCCACCAAAACTCCAAGATCCCTTTCCAACAGGGATTCACTTAACACAGATCCATTATAGTATAAGTAGCACAAGGATTTAAGTCCCAAAATACATCACATTAACGTTTATATTATCAACATTGAATCGCATCTGCCACTGATAAGCCCATGTGATAATCATCATCCGTAGACCCCATTGCAGTTCGCTTCCACTGCAGTTTTTTAAATAGTTTGCAACAAGAGCAAAGCTAAGTCGATTCTTTGCAACACATACTAAACATTGCATAATAGATAAGCCCACACCAACTCACGACACACCATCAATAGAATAGAAGCAAACTCGAACGCAACCAGAAGCACCTTTAAAACAACACCCTACCTTTTTACCATAAGATGGACCCAACCTTAAACGACCGCATCTATCATCACCTTAACAATGTATTGCACAGGGTGACAAGCCAGCAATCCAAGATAACATATACATAGTCCACATGGTGTAAGGACTCATAACGATCTAACACTTTAAAGGTAAATTCTATTCCTTTTAAAAATATTTGTTGCTCACAGTTGGCCACACGGCATCAGTTTGCTCCTGTGTTCAGTGTCAGCCTTGCTGTTCCATCTGCCTGAGTGATTCCCTTGAACTGTTACCACCGGCTCTGCCACCACAGCAAAGGTACGAATAGCAGTGAGATTCAGCAGGGTTGGTTACCAAACACCCAAAGGATAAATAATAACCAGAGATACATGGTTACAATTCTTATAAAAGGGTTTGGTGTTACATTAATTACGTAGTTTATTTTTGTTGTTAAAAAGGACAAAATCAAGTAAACCAAAACCCTCCATGCAACCCCTCCCCATCCAGCAAGATCAGTCCAACCGAAGAAGAACACACCCACACATCACATGGTACACCACCTGATGATTGTCTTGCTAACGCAGCCGTACTCACCACGAGAATCCAAATTATCCTGTCAGCCAGTTTGGTACTACCATAGATGTTTCCTGCCCAGTACAACCCACGCGCAATGATACCCAGAACGTGACACGAAGCATAACTGTGCTTCCACGGAGAACGAAGTGCACCCTTAAGCTTGCCATATAGCAAGTGGCATGTCCGCGCGTACGAAGTTGCCCCAACTAGGTAGTCCGGCGCCTTATACACCTTCACGCCCGCAACGCGCTTCGCGATGAGAAGGATGGTGCAACCCCCAAGTGCTTACCTTTAACCAGGCCTGGCGAGCAATCATACCACCCGTGCGAACGCTGCGGCAGGTTAGATGTGGGGGGGACACGGGGAAGCTTGAGTATGGCAAAGGACACGGAAGACAAAGGCTGCAGCACACGCTCAGGCAGTCCGTCTTCGACGGACTGACAGCAAAATAGGACAAACCAGCTACGCATAAGATATAACTTAACCCTTGGACCAACTAGGCAGCAATAAACAGCCGCCCTGCAAAAGAAAGACTGAACCGGAGATGCAAGGTTCAATAAGAGTTAATATGGCATGCGACATCTGCTGGAAGGATTCCTTCAAGATTTAAACACTATGTACATAGGGATTTGGGGCTGTTGAGAGCACATACCATATTTAGGAAAGGCGCATTGTATGTAGTGGAAGTATAGGCGAGGCCACTGCAGAAGAAATGGACATAGACAGAGGCGGCAGTCATGCAAACATATACAGGAGGGGAAGTAGCTGCACTTTTTCGTGCTCAGGAGCATGCTATCTATCGCCGAGGGCAAGGGGGTCATTATTATCAGATGATATTGGCATGAAACATTTAAGGTTTCTTATACGAGAACCATTTGATCTGTAAATTGTAAGTACAGGATTTTATTACACTATAAATGTGCCTAAAAAATCCCTCTCACTTTTCTCATTTGATCCAACCACCCTTCTTAGCTACAGATCCCAAAGTTCCGTGGATTCTGAAGGTCCATACAGCCGTGCATTTATATAAAATCCATGCATGCCAGACATATCAGAGAGCGACTCATATGCTGTGAGATTGAAGGATTCCGGACCTTCAACTGGCAGTGAGGGCGTATCAATAACCGATGTTTTTACATCACATTTAACATTAAATGTAGGATAGCATCTGCCTACCTTTTGGTGACCCTGTGTAGTCTAACCTGCTTACCACGGATTGTGTCCCCACAGTACCATCTATGCTTCAAGCGAAACACCTACCTTAACGCCAATGTCTAATCAATCACCTGATACAGGAATCATAAAGGATCAATCAGTTGAGTGGGTAATCAATTCACTTAATTGTTATCATCATTTAAATGTCATTATTTAAGGTAACCTTGACGGTTGTTTGCTCACCTCCCTTTGGGCCCACGGTCTAACTATGGAAAACACTTAACAATGTGAGTGTTAGACACTTAGAAGTTCTCCTTTATACATCATTGGCTTTAGCCAGAGGAAGCCAAGATTCTGTACTCTGATGGCTTTTGGGGTATCGACGATATGTTGAATACATTTGGTAATTACATTCTTCTATTTTATATATGATTAATGTACAGTCCGATCAGGCTTACCCTTGGCTGAACTTGGCAGCTATAATAGACGGAGTAGCAGAAAAATCAGTGTGATCATGCGCGGCTCCCTCGTTTGCGATGTGTGTAGGACTGTCCTAGATTTAGCCTATGATACGGTCGATGAGGTGAGTTAGCACTTGGGAGCAATGCTTTTAGGTCATAGCCGGCCAATTATGTAAATTCTACCGTGTTGGGATTAGTGTGGTTCTACTCTACCGGTGTATTAGTTGGCTACTTACGTGTATTGTATGTGTAGGTTCTACTCTCGTGTATTGTCATAGTGTAGGTTCTACTCTACCGTGTATTGTCGATTAGTGAGTTTCTACTCTACCGGTGTTTGTCAATTAGTGTAGGTTCTACTCTACCGTGTATGTCAGATTAGTAGGTTCTACTCTAACCGGTGTATTGTCAGATTAGTGTAGGTTCTACTCTACCGGTGTTATTGTCAGATTATGTATGTTCTATCACGTTATTGTCGGATTAGTGTAGGTTCTACTCTACCGGTGTATTGTCAGATTAGTGTAGTTCTACCTACCGTGTATTGTCGATTAGCGTAGGTTTCTACTCTACCGGTGTATTGTCAGATTAGTGTAGTTCTACTCTACCGGTGTATTGTCATTAGGTTTAGGTTCTACTCTACCGGTTATTGTCGATTAGTGTAGGTTCTACTCTACCGGTGTATTGTCAGATTAGTGTAGGTTTCTACCTACCGTTGTATTGTCGGTAGTGTAGGTTCTACTCTACGGGTATTGTCAGATTAGTGTAGGTTCTACTCTACCGGTGTAATTGTCGGATTATTGTAGGTTCTACTCTACCGGTGTATTGTCAGATTAGTGTAGGTTTCTACTCTACCGGTGTATTGTCGGATTATGTAGGTTCTACTCTACCGGTGTATTGTCAGATTAGTGTAGGTTCTACTCTACCGGTGTAGTGTCGATTGTGTAGGTTCTACTCTACTCGTTGTATTGTCGATTAGTGTAGGTTCTACTCTACCGGTGTATTGTCGATTAGTGTAGGTCTATCTCTACCGGTGTATTGTCGATTAGTGTAGGTTTCTACTCTACGGTGTATTGTCAGATTAGTGTAGTTCTACTCTACCGGTGTATTTCAGATTAGTGTAGGTTCTACTCTACCGGTGTATTGTCAGTTAGTGTAGGTTCTACTCTACCGGTGTATTGTCAGATTAGTGTAGGTTCTACTCTACCGGTGTATTTGTCAGATTAGTGTAGGTTCTACTCTATCCGGTGTATTGTCAGATTAGTGTAGGTTCTACTCTACGGTGTATTGTCGAATAGTGTAGGTTCTCTCTACCGGTGATTGTCTGATTAGTTTCTACTCTACGGTGTATTGTCATATTTAGTGTAGGTTCTACTCTACGGTGTATTGTCAATTAGTGTAGGTTCTACTCTACGGGGTATTGTCAGATATTAGTGTAGTTCTACTCTACCGGTGTATTGTCGGATTAGTGTAGGTTCTACTCTACCGGTGTATTGTCAGATTAGTGTAGGTTTTACTCTACTGTGATTGTCAGATATAGTAGGTTCTACTCTACCGGTGTATTGTCGGATTAGTGTATGTTCTACCTACCGTGTATTGTCAGATTATGTAGGTTCTACGCAACCGGTGAATTGTCGGATTAGTGTAGGTTTCTACCTACCGTTGTATTGTCGGATTGTGTAGGTTTCTACCAACCGGTGTATTGTCGATTAGTGTAGGTCTACCTACTGGTGTATTGTCGGATTAGTGTAGGTTCTACGCTACCGGTGTATTGTCAGATTAGTGTAGGTTCTACTCTACCGTGTATTGTCGATTAGTGTAGGTTTCTACTCTACCGGTGTATTGTCAGATTAGTGTAGGTTCTACTTCTCCCGGTGTATTGTCAGATTAGTGTAGGTTCTACACTACGGTGTTGTGTCGATTAGTGTAGGTTCTACTCTACCGGTGTATTGTCAGATTAGTGTAGGTTTCTATTCTACCGGTGTATTGTCAGATTAGTGTAGGTTCTATCTACCGGTGTATTGTCAATTAGTGTAGGTTACTATCTACCGGTGTATTGTCATTAGTGTAGGTTTCACTCTACCGGTGTATTGTCAGATTAGTGTAGGTTCTATTCTACCGGTGTATTGTCAGATTAGTGTAGGATTCCTTACGTACCTGTGTATTTTCAGATTAGTGTAGGTTCTATTCTACCGTTGTATTGTCAGATTAGTTAGGTTCTACTCTACCGGTGTATTGTCAGATTAGTGTAGGTTCTACTCTACCGGTGTATTGTCAGATTAGTGTAGGTCTACTCTACCGGTGTCATTGTCAGATTAGTGTAGGTTCTACCTACCGGTGTATGTCGGATTGTGTAGGTTCTACTCTAGCCGGTGTATTGTCGATTATGTAGGTTCTACACTACCGGTGTATTGTCATTATGTAGGTTCTCCTACCGGTTTATTGTCGGATTGTGTAGGTTCTACCTACCGGTGTATTGTCGGATTAGTGTAGGTTCTACTCTACCGGGTTTGTCGATTAGTGTAGGTTCTACACTACCGGTGTATTTGTCAGATTGTGGTTCTACGCTACCGGTGTATTGTCAGATTAGTGTAGGTTCTACTCTCCGGTGTATTGTCAGATTAGTGTAGGTTCTACTCTACCGTTGTATTGTCGATTAGTGTAGGTTCTACTCTACCGGTGTATTGTCGGATTAGTGTAGGTTCTACTCTACCGGTGTATTGCGGGATTGTGTAGGTTCATCCTACCGGTGTATTGTCGGATTAGTGTAGGTTTCTACACTACCGGTGTATTGTCGGATTAGGTAGGTTCTACTCTACCGGTGTATTGTCATTAGTGTAGATTCTACTCTCCGTGTATTGTCATATAGTGTAGGTTCTACTCTACCGGTGTATTGTCAGATTAGTGTAGGTCCTCTATCGTGTATTGTCAGATAGTGTGGTTCTACCTACGGTGTATTGTCAGATAGTGTAGGTTCTACTCTACCGGTGTATGTCAGATTAGTGTAGGTTCTACTCTACCTGTGCATGTTGGATTAGTGTAGGTTCTACTCTACCGGTGCATTGTCGATTAGTGTAGGTTCTAACACCGTGTATTGCGGATTAGTGTAGGTTCTACTCTACGGTGTATTGTCGGATTAGTGGTAGGTTCTACCTACCGGTGTATTGTCAGATTAGTGTAGGTTCTACTACTACGCGTGTGTATTGGGTCAGATTAGTGTAGGTTCTACTCTACCGGTGTATTGTCAGATTAGTGTAGTTTTCTACTCTACGGTGTTTGGTCGATTAGTGTAGGTTCTACTCTACCGGTTGTATTGTCAGATTAGTGTAGGTTCTACTCTCACCGGTGTATGTCGGATTAGGGTAGTTCTACTCTACCGGTGTATTGTCAGTTAGTGTAGGTTCTACTCTACCGGTGTATTGTCAGATTAGTGTAGGTTCTACTCTACCGTGTATTGTCAGATTAGTGTAGGTTCTACTCTACCGGTGTATTGTCAGATTAGGGTAGGTTCTACTCTACGGTGTTTGTCAGATTAGTGTAGGTTCTACTCTACGGTGTATTGTCAGATTAGTGTAGTTCTACCTACCGGTGTTTGTCGGATTAGGTAGGTTCTACTCTACCGTGTATTGTCAGATTAGTGTAGGTTCTACCTACCGTTGTATTGTCATTATTGTAGGTTCTACTCTACCGGTGTATTGTCGGATTAGTGTAGGTTCTACCAACCGTGTATTGCGGATTAGTGTAGGTCTACCTACTAGTGTATTGTCGGATTAGTGTAGGTTCTACCTACCGGTGTATGGTCAGATTAGTGTAGGTTCTACTCTACCGTGTATTGTCGGATTATGTAGGTTCTACTCTACCGGTGTATTGTCAGATTAGTGTAGTTTCTACTCTACCGGTGTATTGTCAGATTAGTGTAGGTTCTACACTACCGGTGTATGTCGGATTAGTGTAGGTTCTACTCTACCGGTGTAATTGTCAGATTAGTGTAGGTTCTATTCACCGGTGTATTGTCAGATTAGTGTAGGTTCTACTCTACCGGTGTATTGTCAATTAGTGTAGGTTCTATTCTACCGGGTATTCGGATTAGTTTAGGTTCTACTCTACCGGTGTATTGTCAATTAGTGTAGTTCTATCTACGGTGTATTGTCAGATTAGTGTAGGTTCTACCTCTACCGGTGTATTGTCAGATTAGTGTAGGTTCTATTCTACCGGTGTATTGTCAGATTAGTGAGGTTCTACTCTACCGGTGTATTGTCGATTAGTGTAGTTCTACTCTACGTGTATTGTCAGATTATTGTAGTTCTACTCTACCGGTGTATTGTCAGATTAGTGTAGGTTCTACACTACCGGTGTTTGTCGGATTAGTGTAGGTTCTACTCTACCGGTGTATTGTCGGATTTATGTAGGTTCTACACTACCGTGTATTGTCAGATTAGTGTAGGTTCTACTCACCGGTGTTTGTCGGATTAGTGTAGGTTCTACCTACCGGTGTATTGTCGGATTAGTGTAGGTTCTACTCTACCGGTGTATTGTCGTATAGTGTAGGTTCTACACACCGTGTATTGTCGATTGTGTAGGTTCACGCTACCGGTGTATGGCGATTAGTGTAGTTTCTACTCTACCGGTGTATTGTCAGATTAGTGTAGGTTCTACCTACCGGTGTATTGTCGATTATGTGTAGGTTCTACTCTACCGGTTGTATTGTCGGATTAGTGTAGGTTCTACTCTACCGGTGTATTGTCGGATTAGTGTATGTCTACGCTACCGGTGTATTGTCGGATTAGTGTAGGTTCTACGCTACTAGTGTATTGTCGGATTAGTGTAGGTTCTACTCTACCGGTGTATTGTCAGATTAGTGTAGGTTCTACTCTACCGGTGTATTGTCAATTAGTGTAGTTTCTACTCTACCGTTGTATTGTCATTATGTAGGTTCTACTCTACGGTGTAATGTCAGATTAGTGTAGGTTCTACTCTACCTTGTATTGTCAGATTAGTGTAGGTTCACTCTACCGGTGTATTGTCAGATTAGTGTAGGTTCTACTCTACCTGTGCATTGTTGGATATTTAGTTCTACCTACCGGTGATTGTCGGATTAGTGTAGGTTCTACACTACCGGTGTATTGTCGATTAGTGTAGGTTCTACTCTACGGTGTATTGTCGGATAGTGTAGGTTCTACCTACCGGTGTATTGTCAGATTAGTGTAGGTTCTACCTACCCGTGTATTGTCAGATTAGTGTAGGTTCTACTCTACCTGTATTGTCAGATTAGTGTAGGTTCTACTCTACCGGTGTATGTCGGATTAGTGTAGGTTCTACTCTACCGGTGTATTGTCGGATTAGTGTAGGTTCTACTCTACCGGTGTATTGTCGCGATTAGTGTAGGTTCTACACTACCGGTGTATTGTCGGATTAGTGTAGGTTCTACCCTACCGTGTATTGTCGGATTAGTGTAGGTTCTACTCTACCGGTGTATTGTCAGATTAGTGTAGATTCTACTCTACCGGTGTATTGTCGATGAGTAGGTAGGTTCTACTCTACCGGTGTATTCGTCAGATAGTGTTAGGTTCTACTCTACCGGTGTATTGTCAGTAGGTGTGTTTCTACTCTACGGTGTATGTCGGATTAGTGTCGGTTCTACTCTACCGGTGTATTGTCGGATTATTGTATGTATTCTACACTACCGGTGTATTGTCAGATTAGTGTAGGTTCTACCTACCGGTGTATTGTCAGATTAGTGTAGGTTCTACTCTACCGTGTATTGTCAGATTTGTAGGTTTCTCCTCTACCGGTGTATGTCAGATTAGTGTAGGTTCTACTCTACCTTGTGTGTTTCGGATTAGTGTAGGTTCTACTCTACACCGGTGATTGTCGGATTAGTGTAGGTTCTACTCTACCGGTGTATTGTCGATTAGTGTAGGTTCTACTCTACCGGTGTTTGTCGGATTAGTGTAGGTTCTACACTACCGGTGTATGGTCGGATTAGTGTAGATTCTATGCTACCGGTGTATTGTCGGATTAGTGTAGGTTCTACGCTACCGGTGTATTGTCGGATTAGTGTAGGTTCTACTCTACCGGTGTATTGTCGGATTATGTGTAGGTTCTACGCTACCGGTGTATGTCGGATTATTGTAGGTTCTACGACGGTGTTTGTCGATTAGTGTAGGTTCTACGCTACCGGTGTATTGTCGGATTAGTGTAGGTTCTACTCTACCGGTGTATGGTCGGATTAGTGTAGGTTCTACGCTACCGGTGTATGGTCGGATTAGTGTGGTTCTACGCTATCGGTGTATTGTCGGATTAGTGTAGGTTCTACGCTACCGGTGTATTGTCGGATTAGTGTAGGTTCTACTCTACCGGTGTATTGTCGGATTAGTGTAGGTCACTCATACCGGTGTTTGGTATTGTCAGATTAGTGTAGATTCTACTCTACCGGTGTATGGTCAGATTAGTGTAGGTTCTCACTCTACCGGTGTATTGTCAGATTAGTGTAGTTCCACTCATCGTAGGTATTGTGTCAGTTAGTGTAGGTTCTACTCTACCGGTGTATTGTCGATTAGTGTAGGTTCTACTCTACCGTTGTATGTCAGATTAGTGTAGGTTCTACTCACCGGTGTATTGTCAATTATGTAGGTTCTACTCTACCTGTGCATGTTGGATTAGTGTAGGTTCTACTCTACCGTGTTGTCGGATTAGTGTCAGTTTTTAGTCTACACCCGGTATGTCGGATTAGTGTAGGTTCTACTCTACCGGTGTATTGTCGGATTGTGTAGGTTCTACGCTACCGGTGATTGTCAGATTAGTGTGGTTCTACCGCTACCGTGTATTGTCAGATTAGTGTAGGTTCTACTCTACCGGTTATTGTCAGATTAGTGTGGTTCTACTCTACGGTGTATGTCGGATTAGTGTAGGTTCTTACTCTACCGGTGTATTGTTAGATTAGTGTAGGTTCTACTCTACCGGTGTATTGTCGGATTAGTGTAGGTTCTACACTACCGGTGTATTGTCGATGTAGTTAGGTTCTACATACCGGTGTATTGTCGGATTAGTTTAGGTTCTACTCTACCGGGGTTTGTCAGATTAGTGTAGATTCTACTCTACCGGTGTATTGTCAGATTAGTGTAGGTTCTACTCACCGGTGTATTGTCAGATTAGTGTAGTTATACTCTATCGGTATTGTCAGATTAGTTAGGTTCTACTCTACCGGTGTATTGTCAGATTAGTGTAGGTTCTACTCTACCTGTGCATTGTTGGATTAGTGTAGGTTCTACTCTACCGGTGCATTGTCGGATTAGTGTAGGTTCTACTCTACCGGTGTATTGTCGGATTAGTGTCGGTTCTACTCTACCGGTGTATTGTCGGATTAGTGTAGGTTCTACACTACCGGTGTATGGTCGGATTAGTGTAGGTTCTATGCTACCGGTGTATTGTCGGATTAGTGTAGGTTCTACGCTACCGGTGTATTGTCAGATTAGTGTAGGTTCTACTCTACCGGTGTATATTCGGATTAGTGTAGGTTCTACGCTACCGGTGTATTGTCGGATTAGTGTAGGTTCTACTCTACCGGTGTATTGTCGGATTAGTGTAGGTTCTACCTACCGTGGTATTGTCAGATTAGTGTAGGTTCTACTCTACCGGTGTTTGTCGGATTAGTGTAGGTTCTACGCTACCGGTGTATTGTCAGATTAGTGTAGGTTCTACTCTCGCGGTGTATTGTCATATAGTGTAGGTTCTACTCTACCGGTGTATTGTCAGATAGTGTAGTTTCTACGTACCGGTGTATTGTCGGATTAGTGTAGGTTTCACTCTACCGGTATTGTCGGATTAGTGTAGGTTCTCACTCTACCGGTGTATGTCATGGTAGGTTCTACTCTGTTTATTGTCGGATTAGTGTAGGTCTACTCTACCGGTGTATTGTCGTTTAGTGTAGGTTCTACTCTACCGGTTATTGTCCGGATTAGTGTAGGTTTCTACTCTACCGGTGTATTGTCGGATTAGTGTAGGTTTCTACTCTACCGGTGTATTGTCGATTAGTTAGGTTCTACTCTACCTTGTATTGTCGGATTATTGTAGGTTCTACGCTACCGTGTATTGTCGGATTATGTAGGTCTACGCTACCGGTGTATTGTCGGATTAGTGTAGGTTCTACCTACCGGTGTATTGTCGATTAGTGTAGGTTCTACGCTACCGGTGTGTTGTCGGATTTGTGTAGGTTCTACACTACCGGTGTATTGTCGGATTAGTGTAGGTTCTACTCTACGGTGTATTGTCGGATTAGTGTAGGTTCTACACTATCGGTGTATTGTCGGATTAGTGTAGGTTCTACACTTGTGTATTGTCGGATTAGTGAGGTTCTACCTACCGGTGTATTGTCGGATTAGTGTAGTTTCTACGCTACCGGTGTATTGTCGGATTTAGTGGTAGTTATTCTACTGGTGTATTGTCGGATAGTGTAGGTTCTACGCTATGGTGTATTGTCGGATTAGTGTAGGTTAAATTCTACTGGTGTATTGTCGGATTAGTGTAGGTTTCTACTCTACCGGTGTGATTGTCGGATTAGTGTAGGTTAAATTCTACTGGGTAGTGTCAGATTAGTGTAGGTTCTACGCTACCGTTGTATTGTCGGATTAGTGTAGGTTAATTCTACTGGTGTATTGTCAGATTAGTGTAGGTTCTACTCTACCGGTGTATTGTCAGATTAGTGAAGTTCTACTCTACCGGTGTATTGTCAGATTAGTGTAGGTTCTACTCTACCGGTGTATTGTCTGATTAGTGTAGGTTCTACTCTACCGGGTATTGTCGATTATGTGTAGGTTCTATCTACCGGTGTATGTCTGATTAGTGTAGGTTCTACTCTACCGGTGTATTGTCGGATTAGTGTAGGTTCTACTCTACCGGTGTATTGTCGGATTAGTGTAGGTTCTACTCTACCGGTGTATTGTCGGATTAGTGTAGGTTCTACTCTACGGTGTATTGTCAGATTAGTGTAGGTCTACTCTACCGGTGTATTGTCGATTAGTGTAGGTTCTACTTCACCGGTGTATTGTCGGATTAGTGTAGGTTTTACCTACCGTGTATTGTCGGATTAGTGTAGGTTCTACTCTACCGGTGTATTGTCGGATTAGTGTAGGTTCTACCTATCCGGTGTATTGTCGGATTGAGTGTTTCTACGCTAACTGTGTATTGTCGATTAGTGTAGGTTCTACCGCTACCGGTGTATGTCGGATTAGTGTAGGTTCTACTCTACGGTGTTGTTGTCAATTAGTGTAGGTTCTACTCTACCGGTGTATGTCGATTAGTGTAGGTTCTACCTACCGGTGTATGTCGGATTAGTGTAGTTTCTACTCTACCGGTGTATTGTCGGATTAGTGTAGGTTCTACGCTATCGGTGTATTGTCTATAGTTTAGGTTCTACGCTATCGGTTGTTTGTCGATTAGTGAGGTTCTACTCTACCGGTGTATTGTCGGATTAGTGTAGGTTCTACGCTGTCGTGTATTGTCGGATAGTGTAGGTTCTACGCTACTAGTGTATTGTCAGATTAGTGTAGGTTCTACTCTACTGGTGTATTGTCGGATTAGTGTAGGTTCTACGCTACCGGTGTATTGTCGGATTAGTGTAGGTTCTACGCTATCGGTGTATTGTCGGATTAGTGTAGGTCTACTCTACGTTGTATTGGTCGATTAGTTAGTTCTACTCTACCGGTTTATGTCGGATTAGTGTAGGTTCTACACTACCGGTGTATGTCGATAGTGTAGTTCTACCGACGGTGTATTGTCGGATTAGTGTAGGTTCTACGCTACCGGTGTATTGTCAGATTAGTGTAGGTTCTACTCTACCGGTGTATTGTCGGATTAGTGTAGGTTCTACGCTACCGGTGTATTGTCGGATTAGTGTAGGTTCTACGCTACTAGTGTATGTCGGATTAGTGTAGGTTCTACGCTACCGGTGTATGGTCGGATTATGTAGGTTCTACCTACCGGGTATTGTCGGATTAGTGTAGGTTCTATGCTACCGGTGTATTGTCGGATTAGTGTAGGTTCTACGCTACCGGTGTATTGTCGGATTTGTGTAGGTTCTACACTACTGGTGTATTGTCGGATTAGTGTAGGTTCTACACTACCGGTGTATTGTCGGATTAGTGTAGGTTCTTCGCTACTGGTGTATTGTCGGATTTGTGTAGGTTCTTCGCTACCGGTGTATTGTCGGATTTGTGTAGGTTCTTCGCTACCGGTGTATTGTCGGATTAGTGTAGGTTCTACACTACCGGTGTATTGTAAGATTAGTTTTGCAGTGGCTGTGGCATTTCCATATCTTTTCGGAAATAGCACAGTGCAGCATTACGTTTTGCAATACAGTGACGTGTGAAACTCAACGCATTTAAACTAGAGATGTCGTCTGTGTCCCTGCTTGGAAAAACTAAACGCCAGTTGTTTTAAATAAATAATACCTTGTAGAATAAGGCAACGAATTAGAGTAACAGAGAATCAGAAAGGAAACAGACGTTACGGGGGGAAATGGGAAATTCGAAGAATGAGAGAATTGCGCCTACATATGTTAGACAAGTCCTTACCATAATGTCAAAGGGCATCCCCGGCTTGAAGTATTTGGAGGTTTTGGTAAAGAGAACTTTATACGGTGAGGTCACAATGTGGATTTTTTCTAACTGAGCTTCAACCATGTCGCTACCTGCAAGAGACCATTATTATGTACAGACAGACCAGGTTCTGATAATGTCCAGTGATATTTACTTGTTATGGGTTCCGATCATGTATTCCACTACACTGATCATTCAACAGACACTTTATTTTAAGCTCCAGTTATTTAAAAGGTAAGCTTGCCCTTTGAATGGTTTCCACCTCCCCTTTAAGCTCTCCAAGCTTTTTTACAAGCTTATACATGCTCAGAGGAGACAGCTAGGAAAAAAAACATTTGTTCATTGTCTGATGTCATCTGTTACACTCATGACTGACAGCTGTTAACTAATAGGACCAGGAAGGAGAAAGAGAGCTAACAGAACACTGCATTTCATGTTAGACTTACATCTCTCAGATTTCGAACTATTGTAGTTTGGCGTTTGGAGGTGATCTACCGTATATACTCGAATATAAGTCGATCAGAGTATAAACCGAGGTATCTATTTTTACATGAAAAATTACTTAAAACTGATTACTTATACTCTGATTAACTGGAGTATAAGTCGATGGTAGAAATTATGATTACTACTGCCTTCTGATTTTGTATTGTTTTGAGGATTTAGTTGCCCTTTAAATGGACAGCAGACTTCCCATACAGTAGTCCCATACAGTAATAGCCAAATCCAGTATGGTTATTACTGTATGGGGCAACTATATGGGAATTCTGCTGTCCATTTAAAGGGCAACTAAAGCCTCAAAACAATACAAAATCAGAAGGCAGCAATAGATAACATCCTCCTGATTCTGTATTGTTTTGAGGCATTAGTTGCCCAGTAAATGGCCAATTCCAGATGTTTGGAAACTCCCTGCATGCTTTAGCTGCTGGGAGATGTAGTTTCCAAACATCTGCAGTGGCAAGCACCCTCGGGCCAGGCCCAAAACACTCTGAAAGACAATTCCGTTCAGTTTTTCAGGACACACCTGTATCAGTGATCACAGAGACCGTCATATACAAGGATGATTCTTCCACATCTCATTACGGTTTGTCCTTGAAGTATTTATCGAGATGCTCTCTCTTCAGCTCTGCACGCATTCCCACTCACAGCTAAGACAGAATGGAAGGAATAAGTGCACATCATAAAGATAAATGTAGAAAACAGCATGTGTAATGTTAGTGGCAAAAGGCAGAAAGGAGTCCACCGCACCTCCTCCGATCGTACGCTACTTCGGTGATCAAATCAAGACGGCATCATTATTTTAAAGTAAATCATCCTTATTTCAATCCTTTAAAATCCAGCTAGGCTGCCGGGAGACAAGTGGTTGGGTCTCGACGCGTTTCGGGCCGAAACCCTTACTCATAGACTCCTGGAGTCTATGAGTAAGGTTTTTAAACGCGTCAGACCACCCATACCACTTGTCTCCCGGCAGCCTATCCGCTGGTTCCCGCGCGCGCGCGGGCAGCGCTCCGCGCGAGCGCGCGCGCCCGCGCCGCGCGCGCGCGCGCAGCCGCCGCGCGGGGGGGTTTGGGGGGGCGCGCGCGCGCCGCGCGAGCGCGCGCGCCCGCGCCCAGCGCGAGCGCAGCGGCGCGGCAGCGCGCCCGCGCCCGCCGCCGCCGGCGGCCGCGCGCGCGCCGCGCGCCGCCGCGCGGCGCCGGCCCGCAGCGCGCGCGCGCCGCAGAGCCCGCGCGCGAGCGCCGCGCGTGGCGCCCGCGCGCTCCGCCGCGCGCCGCGCGCGCCGCCGCGCGAGCGAGGCGCAGCAAGCCCAGCGCGACGCCGCGCGCGCGCGGCGCCGCGCGCGCGCGCGAGCGAGCGCGCGCGCGACGCCCGCGCGCGCGCCGCGCGCGAGGCGCGCCGACGCGCGCGCCCGCGCGGCGTCGCGCGCGCGCGCGCCGCCGCCCGCGGTCGCCCGAGCGCGCGTCCGGCGCTATCGGCGAGCGCACGCCCCGCCGCGCGCGCGCGCGCCAGCTCGCGCGCGCAGGCTGCGCGCGCGCGGGCGGCGCGCGGCCGAGCCGCGCGCGCGCGCGCCGCCGCGGCTACGAGCGCGCCGCCAGCGCGCTCGCGCGAGCGCGAGCACGCGCGACGCCAGCGCGCGCGCGAGCGAGCCCGCGCGAAGCGCCGCCGCCGACGCGCGGCGCGCCAGCCGCGCCGGCCGCGCGCGCGCGCGCGCCGGCGTAGCGAGCCGGCGCCGCGAGCGCCGCCCGCCCGCGCCGCGCCGCGCGCGCGCGCGCGCCGCGCCCCGCCCGCGCGCGCCGCCGCCGCGGGCCCCACGCGATCGCGCTGCGCCGCCGAGCCGCGCGCGCCCCGCGCGCCGCGCGCGCTCGACGCGCGCGCGCGCGCCGCGCGTCGGACCGCTCGCGCCGCGCGCGCCGACGCGCAGCCGCGCGAGGCGCGCGCGCGCCGCCGAGCGTCCGCGCGCGCGCCAGGCGCGGCGCGCGCCGGCGCGCGCGCGCGCGCGCCGCGCGCGCGCGCCGCGCCGCGCGCGCGCGCCGCGCGCGCGCGCCCTGCCCGCCCGCGCGCGCGCGCCGCCGCGCCGCCGCGCGCGCGCGCGAGCGCGCTGCGCGCGCGCCCGCGAGCCGCGAGCCGCGCGCGCCGCGCGCGCGAGCTCGCGCGCTCGGCAGCGCGCGGCGCGCGCGCCGGCGCGTACGCCGCGTCGCCGCGACCGCCGCCGCGCGCCACGGGGCCGCGCGCGCCGCGGGGGGGCGCGGCCGCGCGCCGCGCCGAGCGCGCCGCGCGGCCCGCCGGCGCGCCGCGCCGGCCGGCGCTCGCGCCGCCGCGAGCCGCGCTACCGCTCGCCGCCGCCCGCGACGCTGCCGCGCGCGCGCGACGCGCCGCGGCGCGCGCGCGCGCGCGCGCCGCCGCCGCGCCGCCGAGCGCGCCTCGCCGCTATCGGTGTTTGTACGCCGCGCGCGCCGCGCGGCCCGCGCGCCGGCGCGACGCGCCGACCGCCGCGCGCGCCGCGCGGCGCTCGCGCCCGCGCAGACGCGAGCCGCCGAGCGGCGCGCGCCCGCCGTACGCGCCCGCGCAGCTGCGCGCCGCACGCGCGCGCTGCGCCCGCGCGCCCGCCGCGCGCGCGCGCGCAGCCCGCGCGAGCGAACGCCCGCCCGCCGAGCGCGCGCGCGCGCCGCCGCGCGCGCGCGCGCGCCGCGCGCGCCGCAGCGCGCGCGTCCGCGCGCGCGCCGCCGCGCGCGAGAGCCGCGCCGCCGCCGCCGCCGGCGCGCCCGCGCGCGCGCCCGCGCGACGCCCGCGCGCGCCGCGCGGCGCGCGCGCGCGCGGCCGGCGCGAGCGCGAGCGCGTCGCGCCCGTCGCGCTCGCGCGCCCCGCGTCGCGCGCCCGCGAGCTCCCGGCGCCGGCGCGCGCCCGCGCGCGCGGGGCGCCGCGTACGCCGCGTGCCGAAGCCCGCGCCCGGCGCCGCGCGGCGCGAGCGCGCGCGCGACCGCGGCGACCGCGCGCAGCGCGCCCGCGCGCCGCGCGCCGCCGCGCCGCGCGCGGCGGCGCGAGCGCCGCGGCGCGCGCCGCGCGCGTGGCGCGGCGCCGCCGCGGCGCGCCGCCGCGCGCAGACGGCCGCGCTGCGCGCGCGGCGCGCGGCCGCGCCAGGGCGCCGCGCCCCGCGCCGCGCGCGCGCGCGCCGCGATTCGCTCTCGCGACGCCGGCGACGCGCGCGCGCCGCCGCGCGACCGCGGGCGCGCGCCCCGCGCGCCGGCGCGCCGCGCGCCGCGCGCGGCGCTACGCGCCGCGCGCGCCGCCCGCCCCGCGCGCCCGCGAGAGCCGCCGCGCGGCAGCGCGCGCCGCAGCGCGCGCCGAGCCGCGCGCGCGCCGCGACGCGCTGCGCGGCGCGCGCGCGCGCGCGCGCGCGCGCGACGCGCGCGCGCCGCGCGCCGCCCGCGCGTCCCCGCGCGCCAGACGCCGCCGAGCGCTGCCGCGCGCGCGCGCCGCCGCGCCCCCGCGGGCACGCGCCGCGCGCGCGCGTCCCACGCCGCTTCCGCGCGCCGCGCGGCCTGCGCCGCGCGCCGCGCGCCCGCTCGAGCGCGCGCGCCGCGCAGTCGCGCGCCGAGACTCCGCGCGCGACGCAGCGGCGCGCTCGCGCCGCGAGCGCGCAGCCGAGCCGCCGCGCGACGCAGGCGCGCCGCGCGCGTAGCGCGCGCCGCGCCGAAGCGCGCCGCCGCGCCCGCGCGGCGCGCGCACCGCCGCCGGCGCGCGGCGCGCGCGCGCGCGCGCGCGCGCGCGCGACGCGCGCGCGCGCGCCGGAGCGCGCCGCCGCGCGCGCCCGCGCTAGCGCCCGGCGCGACGCGCGCGCCGCGCCCCGCGCCGCGCGCGCGCCGCACCCCCCCGCGCCCGCGCCCGCGCGCGCGCCGCCGCAGGCGGCCGCCGGCGCGAGAGCGCGCCGCAAGCTCGCCGCGCCGCCGCAGCGCGCGCCGTCGCGTCCGCCGCCCGCGCGCGGCGCGCGGCGCGTGGCGCTGCGAGCGGCGCGCCGCGCGCGCTCGCGCGCGAGCGGCTCGCGCGCGATCGCCCGCGCCGCCCGCCGCGCGCGCTAGCCGCGGCGCGCAGCCGCCGCGCGCCGCGCGCGCGCCGCGCGACCGCGCCGCGCGCGTCGAGCGCGCGCTCGCGCGCGCCCCAGCGAGCGCCGCGCGCGCGACGCGCGCCGCCGCGGCCGCCCCGCCGGGACGCCGCCCCGCCGCGCGCGGTCGCGCGCGCGCCCAGAGCCTGCGCCAGCGCGAGCGCGCCGCGCGCCGCGCGCGGCGCGCGACGCCGCCGACGCCGCGCGCGCCGGCGCGCGCGCGGCGCCGCGCGCGGCGCCGCCGCGCGAGAGCGAGCCGCAGCCGCCGCGCGAGCGCGCCGGCCGAGCGCGCGCCGCGCGCGCGGCGCCGGCGCCGCGCGCGCGCCGCGCGCGCGCGCGCGCCGCGCGCGCCGCGGCGCGCGCGGCCGCGCCGCTCGCCGGCCCGGCGCCGCGCGAGCGCCAGCGGCGCGCGCGCCGCGCGCGCGCCGCGCGCGCGCGCGCGCTCGAACGCGCGCCGTCCGAGCCGGCCGCGCGCGCGTCGCCCGCCGCGCGGCCTCCCGGCGGCCGCGCCGAGCGCGCTCGCGCGCGCCGCGCCCGCGCCCCGCGCTCCCGCTCGCCGCGCCCCCCGCGCGACGCGCGGCCGCCGCCGCGCGCGACGGCGCCGCGCCGGCGCGCGCTCGCGCGCGCGGCGCGCGCGCGCGCCGCGCTCGCCGCGAGCCGCGCGCGCCCGCCCGCCCGCCGGCGTCGCCGCGCGCGCGCGCGCGCAGCGCGCGCGCGCGCCGCGGCGCGCGCGCGCGCGCGCGCCGGCGCGGGCGCGAGCTTCGCCGCGCGCGCCGCGCCGCGCGCGCGCCGACGCGCTCGACCCGCCGCGCGCGCGCCGCCGCCGCTACGCGTCGCTACCGCTCGCCGGTCGCGCCCCCCCGACGCGCGCGCGCGCTGCTCGCGCGTCGCGCGCCCCGCCCCGTCCGAGCGCCGCGCCGCCGGCGCTCCCGCGCGACGCGCCGAGCGCGCGCCCGCCGCTCGCCGCGCGCGAGGCGCGCGCCGCCGGCGCGCGAAGCGCGCGCGCCGCGCCGCGCGCCGACGCGCGCGCCGCGCGCCCCGCGAGCGCGCGCGCGCGCGCCGCGCCGCCGCGCGCGCCGCGCGGCGCGCTTACCGGCCGCGCGAAGCGCCGGCGCGCCACGCTCGCGCGCGCGCCGCGCGCGCGCCCGCCGCGCGAGCCGTCGCCCCGCGCGCCGCCGCGCCGCGCGCGCGCGCGCCCCGCGCGAGCCGCAGCCGCGCCCGCGCCGCGCGCCCGCGCGCCCGCGCCGTCGCGCCGCGCCGCCGCGCGCGGCCGAGCGCGCCGCGCGGCGCGCGCGCACGCGGCGCCTCCCCCCGCCCGCGGCGCCGCCGCGCGACGCGCCCGAGCGCGCGCGTCGCTCGGCCCGAGCGCCCGGCGCGCCGCGCGCGCCCGCCCCCGCGCCCGCGCGCGCCGCGCGCGCGCGCGCGCCGCGCGCGCGCGCGCACGCGCGCCGCACGCCGCGGCGCGCGCCGCGCGCACGCCGGCGCGCGCGCTCGACGCGCGTCCGCCGACGACGCGCGCGCCGCCTGCCGCACCGACGCGCGCGCGCCGCCGCGCCGCCCCGCGCCGCGCCGCGCCCGCGCCGCGCGCGCGCCCGCGGCCGCGCGCGCCGCCGCGCGCGCGCGCGCGCGCGCGCGCGCGCGCACGTCGCCCGCGCGCGCGCCGCGCGCCGCGCGCGCGCCGCCCGCGCCGCGCGCGCCGGCGCCGCGCGCTCGCCGCGCGCGCGGCGCGGCGCGGCGCCGACGCCCGCGCGCCGGCCGCGAGCCGCGGCCGCGCCGCCGCGTCGCGCAGCCCGCGCGCGCGCCGCCGCGCCGCGCGCGCCGCCGCGAGCGCGCCGCGCTGCGCCGCCGCGCCCGCGCGCGCGCCCGGCCCGCCGCTCGCGCCGCGCCGCGAGCCGCGAGCGCCGCGACGCCCGCGGCGCACGCCGCGCGCGCCCCCGCCGCGCGCGCCGCGCGCCCGCCGCGCCGCCGCCCGAGCGCGCGCCGCGCGCGAGGCGAGCCGCGGGCGCGCGCCGGCCGGGGGGCGCCGCGCGCCGCGCGCGCGACCCCGCTCGCAGCCCGCGCGCGCCGCGTCGCGCCGCGCGCGCCGGCGAGACTCGCGCGAGCGCGCGCGCGCGCGCCAGCGACCGCCGCCGCGCTACCGCGCGCGCCCCGCGTCCGCGCGCCGCCCGGCGCGGCGCGTCCGCCGCGCTGCGGAGCCCGCCGCGCAGCCCGCTCGCGCCGCGCGCGCGCGCAGCGGCGCTCGCGCCGCCGCCGCGCGCGCGCGTCGCGCCGCGCGGCGTCCGAGCCGCGCGCGCCGGGCCGCGTCGCCGAGCGCGCCGCGCGCCGCGCCGACGCGCGCGCGCGCCGCGCGCGCCGCCGCGCCGGCGACCCGCGCGCGCCGCGCCGCGCTCGCGAAGCCGCGCGCTCGCCGCGCCGCGCCGCGCGGCGCGCGCGCGCGCGCAGCGCGCGTCGCGCCCGCGCTGCCGCGCGTCGCGCGCGCGCGCGCCGAATGCCTCGACGCGCGCGCAGAGAGCCGCGCGCCGGCGGCCGCCCCCGCGCGCCGGCGCGGCGCCGCCGCGCCCCCGCGCCGACGCCGCGCCCAGCGCGCCCGCGCCGCGCGCGCCGCGCGCCGCCGCGCGGCAGCTCGCCGCGCGCGCCGATCGAGCCGCTAGCGCTTCGCGCCGCGGCGCCCGCGCGCCGAGCCGCGCGCGCCGCCGCGCGCCCCGCGCCGCGCGAGTCGAACGCGCGACCCGCCGCCGCGGCCCGCGCGCCGCGCGCGCGGCGCCCGCGCGCGCTCGCCCCGCGGCGCGCCGCGCGACGCGCGCGCGCGCGCCGCGCGCGCCGCGCGCGCGACGCTTCGCACGCGGCGCGCGCACGCCGCGCGCGCGCGCCGCGCCGCCGACCCCGCCGACGCGCGAGCGCAGCCGAGCGCGCGCGCGCCGCCGCGCGCACGCCCGAGCGCGCGCCGGCCGCGGCGCGCGACCGCCGCGCGCGTCGCGCCGCGACGCGCGCGCGGCCGCGCCGCAGCGCCCGCGCGCGCGCGGGCGCGCCGCCGACGCCGCGCGCGCGCGCGCGGCCGCCCGCGCGCGGCCGCCGCCGCGTCGCACGCCGGCGCGCGACGCCGCGCGCGCCGCCCGCGGCGGGCGCGCCTCGCGCGCGCGCGCGTCCCGCGCGCGCGCGCCCGCGCCCCGGCGCCGCCGCGCGCGCGCGCGCGCGCGCGCGCGCGCCCGCGCGTCCGCGGCGCGCACGCGCCGCGCGCGCGCAGCGCGCGCGGCGCGCGCGCGCGCGGCGCCCCGCCCGCCGCGCCAGAGCGCCGCGCGCGCGCGACGCGCGCGCTAGCCCGCCGCGCCGCGCGCCCCCAGCCGGCCGGCGCGCCGCGCGCGCCCGCGCCCGCGCGCGCGCGCCGCCGCGCCGCGCGCCGGCGCCGCGCGCCCGCGCGCCGCGCGACAGAGCGCGCGTGCGCGGCGCGCGCGGCGCGCGCGCCGCGGCGCCACAGCGCGCGCGCGCGCGCGCCCCCGCCGCCGCGGAGCGCGCGCGCGCGCGCGCGCGACGCGCGCGCCGCCCGCCGCGCGCGCGCTCGCCGCCGCGCGCGCGCGAGCGCGCGGCGCAGCCCGACCGCCGCCGCGCCGCCGAGCGCGCGCGCGCGCGCGCGATGCGACGCGCGCCGCCGCCGCCGCGCCGCGCGCGCGCGCCGCGCGCCGCCGCGCGCGACGCGCCGGCCGCCGCGCGCCGCGAGCGCGACCGCGCGCAGCGCTCGCGCGCGCGCGCGCGCGCGCTCCGCGCGCGCGCGCCGCGCGCGCGCCCGCGCGCGCGCGCGACGCGCGCGCGCGCGCGCGCGCGCGCCACCGCCCCGCCGCGCCGCGCGCGCGCGGCCGCGCGACCCGCAGCGCCGCCGCGCCCCGCGCGCGCGCGGCGCCCCGCCGCCCCCGCGCTCGCGCCCAGCGCGCGATCGCGAGCGCGCGCGCGCGCGCGCGCGCGCGCGCCGCGCCGCGCGTCCCGCCGACGCCGCGCCCCGCGAAGCGCGCGCCGCCGCCGCCCGCGCCGCGCGCGCGCGCGCCGCCGCGCCGCGCGCCGCGCGCCGCGCTCGCGCGCGCCGCGCCGCCGGCGCCGCGCGTCCGCGCGCGCCGCGCCGCGCGCGCGCCGTCGCGCGCGCCGCCGCGCGCTCCCGCGCCGCGCGCGCGCGCGCGCTATCGCGCCGCCCGCCGCCGCCCCGCGCGCGCGCGCCGCGCGCGACCGCACGCTCCGACGACGCCGCGCGCGCGCGCGCGGCGTCGCGCGGCGCGCCGCCGCCCGCGCGCGCGCGCGCGAGCGCGCCGCGCGACGCGGCGCGCGGCTCGCCGCGCGCGCTGCGCCGCGATCGCCGCGCGCGCGCACTCCGCGCGTCGCGCCGCGCGCGCGCGCGCCGCCGCGCCGCCGCCGGCGCCGCCGCGCCCGGCGCGCGCGCCCGCGCCCGCCGCCGCCGAGCGGCGCCGCGCGGCGCCCCGCCGCGCTCGCCGGCGCGCGCGCGCGCCGCCGACGCGCGAGCCCCGCGCGCCGCGCCGCCGCAGCGCGCGCGCGCGCGCCGCGCGCGCGTCCGCGCGCCGCGCGCCGCGCGCCGGCGCGCGCGGCCGCCGCGCCGCGCGCGCCGCGCGGGCGCGCGCGCCGCGCCGCCGGCCCGCGCCGCGCGCCCGGCGCGCGCGCGTCGCGCGGCGCCGCGCGCTGCGGCGGCGCCGCGCGCGCCGCGCCGCCGCGCGCGCCGGCCGAGCCCGGCGCGCGCGCGCGCGCGCGCGCGCGCGCGACGCCCGCAGCGCGCGCGCACCCGCCCGCGCGCGCGCGCGCCGCGCCCGCGCGCGCGCCCCCGGGGGGGGCGCGCGCGAGCGCGCGCCGGCCGCGCACAGCGCGCGCGCGCTCGCGCAGGAACGCGCCGGGCGCCGCGCGCCGCTCTCGCGCCGCGCGCGCGCGGGCGCGCCGCCCGCGCGCGCGACCGGAGCCGCGCCCGCGCGCCGCGCGACGCACGGCGCCGCCGCGGCGGCCCCCGCCCGCCGCGCGCGCCGCGCAGCGCGCCGCGCGCCCCGCCCGCGCCGCGCCGCCGCGCGCCCGCTCACGCCCCCCGCAGCCGGCGCGAGCTCCGGCGCCGCCGCCCGCGATTCGCGCCGCGCCGCGCGCATAGCCGGCGCCCGCGCCCGCGCCGCGAGAGCGCGCGCGCGCGCGCCGCCGGCGCGCGCGCCCGCGCGACGCGCGCGACGTCCGAGCGCACCGCGCCGCGCGCGCCGCGCCGCGCGCCGCGCGAGCGCCGCGGCGCGGCCGCAGCGAGCGAAAGCGCAGCCCCGCGCGCGCCCCGCCGCGCCGCGCCGCGCGCCCGCGCGCGCGTCGCCCAGCGCGCGAGCCGCGCGCGCCGCCGCCGGCGCCGCGCGAGGAGCGCTCCGCGGCGCGTCGCGCGCGCGCGCGCGCGGCCCCGCGCGCGCGCTACGCAGCCGCCGAGCCGACGCGCGCCGGCGCGCCCGCGCGGCGCGCGCTTGCGCTCGCGCGCCGCGCGGCGACGCCGCCCGCGCTGCCCGCGCGCGCGCGCGCGCGCGCGCGCGCGCGCCGCCGTCCGCGCGCCGCTTCGCGCGGCGCCGCGCGGCGCGCTCCGCGCTATCGGCGCCGCACGCGCCGCGAGCGCGCGCCGGCCGCCGCGCGCGCCGAGCCGCGACGAGCCGGCGCCGCGCGCGCCGCCGCGGCGCCGCCCGACGCGAGCGAGTCGCGCCGCCAGCGCGCCGCGCCGCGCCGCGCGCCGCCGCGCGCCGCGCGGCGCGAGCGCGCGAGCGCGCGCGCCGCTGCCGCCGCCGCGCGCGCGCGCCCGCGCCGCAGCTCGCCGCCGAGGCGCGCGCGTCGCGCCGCGCGCGCTCGACGCGCCGCCGCGCGCGCGCGCGCTGCGCGCGCGCGCGCGCCGCGACGCCGCGCGCGCGCGCGCGCGCCGAGCCGCCCGCGCTCGCGCGCGGCGCGCCGCCGCGCCGCGCGCTTCGCGCGAGCCTGCGCCGAGCCGCGCCCGCGCGCGCGCGCGCAGCGCCGCCGCCCGCGTCGCCGCCGCGCGCGCCGCGCGCCCGCCGCGCGCGCGCGCCGCGCCGGCCGCGAGGCGCGCGGCGCCGCAGTCGCGCGCGACGCGCGCGCCGAGCCGCGCGCGCGCGAGCGCGCCGCCCGCCGCCGAGCGCAGCGGACGCGGTTCCGCGCGCGCGCGCGCGCGGCGCGCGCGCCGACGGCCCGAGCGCGCGCGCGCGCCGCGCGCGCGCCGCGCGCGCGGCCGGCCGCGCGCGCGCCCCGCGCGTCGCGCGCGCGGCGAGCGCGCGCGCGCGCGGCCGCCCGCCGCCGTCCGCCGCGCCGCGAGCGCGCTCGCGCCTGCGCCCGCGCCGCGCGCGCGCCGCGCGCGCTACCGCGCTACGCGGCGCCGACCGCGAGCGCGCGCGCCGCGACCGAGAGCCCGACGCGCTCGCCGCAGCCGCGCCACGCGCGCGGCCGCGGCCGCGAGCGGTCGCGCGCGCGCGGCGCGCCCGCGCCAGCGACGCGCGCGCCGCGCCCGCCGCGCGATCGGCGCGCGCGGCCCGACAGCCGCGCCGCGCGCGCGCACGCCGCGGCGCGCGCGCGCGCGCGCCCAGCGAGCGCGTCGACGAGCGCGTCGCGCGCGCGCCGCGCGCGCCGCCCGCGCCGCGCGCGCGCCGCGCGCCGCGCGCGCGCGCGCGCGCCGCGCCGCGCGCGGCGCTCGCGCGCGCCGCGCGCGCGGCGCGCCCGCGCGCGCCGCGCGCGCCGCGCGTCGCGCGCGCCAGCCGCTCGAGCCCTGCGCGCGCCGCGCGCCGACGCGCGCGCGCGCGCAGGCGCGCCCGCGCCGCGCGCAGCGCGGCGCGCGCGCGCCGCGCCGCGCGCGCGCCAGGCGCGCTTCGCGCGCCGCTGCGCGCGCGCGCTACGCGGCTCGCGCGCCGCGCGCCCCCCCAGTCCGCGAGCACGCGCCGCCGCGCTGCCGCGGCCGCCGAGCGGCCCCGCCGCGCGCGACGCGGCGCCGCCGAGCCCGCGCGCGCGGCGCCGCGCCGCGCACTCGCGCGCGCGCGCCGCGCGCCCCCCGCCGCGCGCGCGCTCGCGCGCGGACGCGCCCGAGCGCCGCAGAGCGGCAGCGCCGCCGCGCTCCCGCCGCCGACGCCGCTATGACGCGCCGCGCGCGCGCGCGCCGCGCGCGCGCGCGCCGGCGCGCCCGCGCGCGTCGCGCGCGCGCCGCGCGCGCACCGCGTCGCCGCAGCTCGCGAGCGCGCCGCCGCTGCGGCGGCGCGCGCGCCCCGCGCGCGCGCGCGCCCCCGCCGCGCCGGCGCGCCCGCGCCGCGCGCCGCGCGCGCGCCGCGCCTCGAGCGCGTCGCGCGCGCGCGCGCCGCGCCGCGCGCGCGCGCCGCCCGTCTGCCGCGCCGAGCTCGCCGCGCGCGCGCGCCCGCCGCCGGCCGCGCGCCGCGCCGCGCGCGCGCCGCGCAGCCGCGCGCCGCTAGAGCGCGGCCCCGCAGCGCGCGGCGCCCGTCCGCGTCGCGCCCGCGCCGCGCGCTCGCGCCGCGCGCCCGCGCGCGCGCGCGGCGCCCGCGCCGCGCAGCTAGCGCGCGCGCGCGCTCGCCGCGCCGCGCGGCGCGCCGGCGCCGCCGCGCCGATCGCAGGCGCGCCGCGCTTCGCCGGCGCGCGCGCAGCCCGGGCGCCGCGCGCGCGCGCGCGCCGCCCGCGCAGCGCCGCCGACGCAGAGCGCGCGCGCGCGCGCGCGCGCCGCCGCTCGCCCGCCCCGCCGCGCCGCCGCTCGCAGCCGCGCATGCGCGCGCGCGCGCGCCGCGCCGCGCGCTCGCGCGCAGCGCGCGCGGCGCCGCCGAGAGCGCGCCGCGCGCGCCCGCGAGCCGCCGCGCCGCGCCGCGCGCACTGCGCGCCGCCCGCGCGCCCTGCGGCGCCGCGCGCGCCGCGAGAGAAGAGGCCCCGCGCGCGCTACAGCCGACGGCGCCCGGCCGCGCGCCGTCAGCGCGCCGCGCCAGCGCGCGCCGCGCGCCGCGCGCGCGCGCGCTACAGGCGCTGCGCGCGCCGCGCGCCGCCCCGCGATCGCCACCGGGGCCGCGCGCGCGCGCGCGCCGCGCCGCCGAGCGAGCTGCCCGCGCGCCACGCGCGCGCTACCGGCGCGCGCGCGCGCGCCGCGCGCGCGCGCCGCGCGCGCGCCGCCGGCGAGCCCCGCGCGCGCCGCCGAGCGCGCCGCGCCGCGCGCGCGCGCGCGCGCGCGCGCGCGCCGCGCCGCGCGCGCGCCGCGCGCGCCGCGCCCGCCGCGCGAGCCGCGCGCGCGCCGCGCGACCGCGCGCGCCGCGCGCGAGCGCGCGCGCGAAGAGCGCGCCAGCGCGCTCGCCGCCGCGCGCGCCGCGCCGCGCGCCGCCCGCGCCAGTCGCGCGCCGCCGTCCGCGCCGCGCGCCGTCGCCGCGCGCGCGCGCCCGCTCCGGCGCCGCCGACTCGCGGCGGCGCGCTCGCGCGAGCGCGCCCGCCCGCGCCGCGTCGTCCGCCGCGCGCCGCGCCCCGCGCGCAGACACGCGCGCGGCGCCGAGGCGGCGCGCCAGCGCCGCGCGCCGCGCCGAGCGTGCCGCGCGAGCGCCGCGCGCGCGCGAGCGCGAGCGGCGCCGCGCGCCGCACGCGCGGCAGAAGCGCGCGAGCAGCCGCTCGCGCGCGCCGCGCCGCGCGCGCCGCCGCGACGCCGCGCGCGAGTCCGGCGGCGCGCGCCGGCGTAGCCGCCGCGCGCCGCGCCGCCGCCGCAAGCGCCCGCGCCGCGCGCGGCGCTCCCGCCGCAGCGACCGCCGCCCCCGCGCGCGCGCGCGCCCGCCCGCGCGCGCGACGCGCGCCGCGCGGCGCCGCGCGCGCGCGCCCCGCGCGCGCCCGCGCGCCGCCGCGCGCGCCCCGCGCCGCGCTGCGTCCCCGCGCCCGCGGCCGCGCCGCGCCGAGCGCCGCCGCCGCCGCAGAGCGCGACCGCGCGCGCGAGCGCGCGCAGCGCGCGCGCGGCCGCCCGCGCCCGCGCGTCGCGCGCGCCGCCGCGAGAGAGCCGCGCGAGCCCGCCCCGACGCGCGCGCCGCGCGCGCGCCGCGCCGCGCCGCGGCGCGCCGCTCGCCCCGCGCGCCCGCCGCGTTTTTTTGCGCGCGCCGCGCCCGCGTCGCGCGCCCGCCGCAGCGCCGCGAGAGCAGCGCCGCAGACGCGCGCGCGAGCGGCGCGCCGCGCGCGCGCCGCGCGCAGACGCCCCCGCGCGAGCCCGCCGCCGAGGCGGCCGCGCGCCGCGCGAGAGCCGCGGCCAAGCCGCCGAGCGCGCGGCGCGCGGCCGCGCGCCGCGCGCGCGCAGCGCCAGCCCGCGCCGAGCAGCGCCGGCCGCGCGCCGAAGCCGCCGCCGCCGCGCGCGCCGGCGGCGCCCCGCGCGCGCGCGCCGCGCGCCGCGCCGGGCCCGGGGGTCCGCCGCGCCCGCCCGCGCGCAGCCGGCGCTATCGGTGTGATATGTCGGATTAGTAGCCGCTTCTTACGCTACGGGTGTATTGTCGGATTAGTGTAGGTTCTACTCTACCGGTGTATTGTCGGATTAGTGTAGGTTTACCTCTACGGTGTATTGTCAGATTAGTGTAGATTCTACTTACCGGTGTATTGTCAGATTAGTGTAGGTTCTACTCTACCGGTGTATGTCAGATTAGTGTAGGTTCCTACTCTATCGGTTGTATTGTCAGATTAGTGTAGGTTCTACTCTACCGGTATTTGTCAGATAGTGTAGGTTTACTCTAACCGGTGTATTGTAGATTAGTGAGGTTCTACTCTACCGGTGTATTGTCAGGATTAGTAGGTTCTACTCTACCTGTGCCATTGTGAGAGATTAGTGTAGGGTTCTACTCTAACCCGTTGCATTGGTCGGATTAGTGTAGGTTCTCTACACTACCGGTGTATTGTCGGATTAGTGTAGAGTTCTACTCTTACCGGTTGTTGTATTGTCGGATTAGTGTAGGTTCCTACGCTACGGATGTATTGTCAGATTAGTGTAGGTTCTAGTCTACGCGTTGTATGTCGATAGTGTAGGTTCTACTCCTCCGGTGTATTGTCAGATTAGTGTAGGTTATACTCTACCGTTGTATTGTCGGATTAGCTGTAGGATTTTTCTACTCTACCGGTGTATTGTTGATTATGTAGGTTCTACTCTAGGTGTATTGTCGGATAGTCGTAGGTTTCTCACTACCAGGTGTATTGTCGGATTAGTGTAGGTTCTCACTACCGTGTATTGTCGGATTAGTGTAGGTTCTACTCTACCGGTGTATTGTCAGATTAGTGTGATTCTACTCTACCGTGTATTGTCAGATTAGTGTAGGTTCACTCACGGTGTATTGTCAGATTAGTGTAGGTTTACTCTATCGGTGTATTGTCAGATTAGTAGGTTCTACCTCTACCGGTTGGTATTGTCAGATTAGTGTAGGTTCTACTATACCCGTGTATTGTGATTAGTGTAGGTTCTACTCTTTACCGTGCATTTCGGATAGGTAGGTTCTACCTACCGGTGTATTGTCGGATTAGTGTAGGTTCTACTTCTACCGGTGTATGTCGGATTACGTGTAGGTTCTACATACCGTGTATATGGTCGATTAGTGTCGGTTCTTATCTACCGGTGTTTTCGGATTAGTGTAGGTTCTACGCTAACTGGTATTGTCAGGATTAGTGTGGTTCTACTGCTACGGTGTATTTCGGAATAGTTGTGTAGGTTCTCTACCGGTTGTATTGGTCGATTAGTGTAGGTTCTACTCTACCTGGTGTATATGTCGGATTAGTGTAGGTTCTACCTACCGGTGTATTGTCGAGTAGTGTAGGCTTCTACTCTACCGGTGTATTGTCGGATATGTAGGTTCTACGCTACCGGTGTATTGGTATGTATTGTCGTATTAGTGTAGGTTTCTACGCTACCAGTGTGTATTGTCAGATTAGTGTAGTTCTACTCTAACCGGTATTGAAGATTGTGTAGGTTCTACGCTATCGGTGTATTGTCGGATTAGTGTAGGTTCTACTCTACCGGTGTATTGTCGGATTAGTGTAGGTTCTACTCTACCGGTGTATTGGCGATTAGTGTAGGTTCTACTCTACCGGTGTATTGTCGGATTAGTGTAGGTCTACCGGTGTATTGTCGGATTAGTGTAGGTTCTACTCTACCGGTATGGATTGTCGAGATTAGTGTAGGTTCTACTCTAACCGGTGTTTTTGTCGGATTAGTTAGGTTTATCACAGTTATTGTAGGTTGTATAGGTTTACTCTACCTTGTATTGTCGGATTAGTGTAGGTTCTACCTACGGTTGTCTATTGTCGGGTATTAGTGTAGGTATTCTACGCTACTAGTGTATTGTCGATTAGTGATAGGTTACTACCTACCGGTGTATTGTCGGATTAGTGTAGGTTCTACGCTACCGGTGTATTGTCGGATTGTGTAGGTCTAAACTACCGGTTGTATTGGTCGATTAGTGTAGGTTTTACTATTACCTTGTTGTATTGTCGGATTAGTGTAGAGTTCTACACTATCGCGGTGTATTGTCGGATTAGGGTAGGTTACTACCACTGCGTGTATTGTCGATTAGGAGGTTCTACTCTACCGGTGTATTGTCGGATTAGTGTAGGTTCTACGCTACCGGTTGTGATTGTATTTCGGATAGTGTAGGTAATTCTACTCGGTGTATTGTCGGAATTAGTGCTAGGTGTCCGATATGGGTTGTATTGTCAGGATTAGTGTAGGTTCTTCTACCGGTTGATTGTCGGATTAGTGTAGGTTTACCTACCGGTGTATTGTCAGGTTAGTGTAGGTTAAATTTCTACTGTTATGTCGATTAGTGTAGGTTTCTACCTACCGGTTGTATTGTCGGTTAGTGTAGGTAAATTCTACTGGTTGTATTGTCAGATTAGTGTAGGTTCTACTCTACCGTGGGTATTGTCAGGATTAGTGAAGGTTCTACTCTACCGGGTATTGTCAGATTAGTGTAGGTTCTACTCTACGGTATTGTCAGATTAGGTGAGGTTCAATACCGGTGTATTGTCGGATTAGTGGAGGTTCTATGCTACCGGTGTATTGGTGATTAGTGTAGGTTCTACTATACCGGTGTATTGTCGGATTATGTAGGTTCTATCTCTACCGGTGTATTGTCGATTAGTGTAGGTTTTACTCTACCGGTGTATTGTCAGATTAGTGTAGGTTCTACTCTACCGGTGTATTGTCAGATGTAGTGTAGGTTCTACTCTACCGGTTGTTTGTCGATTAGTGTAGGTTCTATCTACAGGGTTGTAGTCGATTAGTGTAGGTTTACGCTACCGGTGGTATTGTCGGATTAGTGTAGGTTCTACTCTACCGGTGTATTGTCGGATTAGTGTAGGTTCTACGCTACCGGTGTATTGTCGGATTAGTGTAGGTTCTACGCTACTAGTGTATTGTCGGATTAGTGTAGGTTCTACTCTAACGGTTTGTGTATTGGGATTAGTGGTAGGTTCTACGCACGGTGGTATGGTCAGATTAGTGTAGGTTCTACTCTACCGGTGTATTGTCGGATTAGTGTAGGTTCTACTCTACCGGTGTGATTGTCGGATTAGGTGTAGGTTACTACTGACCGGTATGTATTGTCGGATTAGTGTAGGTCTACGCTATCGGTGTATTGTAGATTAGTGTCAGAGTTCTACGCTATCGGTGTGTAGTCGATTAGTGTAGGTTCTACTCTACCGGTGGATTGTCGGATTAGTGTAGGTTCTCACTCTACGGTGTATTGTCGGATTAGTGTAGGTTCTACACTACTAGGGTATTGTCAGATTAGTGTAGGTTCTACTCTACTGTGTATTGTGATTAGTGTAGGTTCTACCTACCGTGTGTGTAGTGTCGGATTAGTGTAGGTTCCTACTATCGGTGTATTGTCGGATTAGTGTAGGTTCTACTACTCGGTGTATTGTCGGATTAGTGTAGGTTCTACTCTACCGGGTATTGTCGGATTAGTGTGGTTTCTACACACCGGTGTATTGTCGATTAGTTAGGTTCTACCTACGGTTTGATTGTAGATTAGTGTAGGTTCTAATACCGGTGTATTGTCAGATTAGTGTAGGTTCTACTCTACCGTGTATTGTCGGATTAGTGTAGGTTCTACGCTACCGTGTATTGTCGGATTAGTGTAGGTTCTACGCTACTAGGTGTATGTCGGATTAGTGTAGGTTCTACGCTACCGGTGTATTGTCGGATTAGTGTAGGTTCTACGCTACGGTGTATTGTCGGATTAGTGTAGGTTCTATGCTACCGGTGTATTGTCGGATTAGTGTAGGTTCTACGCTACCGGTGTATTGTCGGATTTGTGTAGGTTCTACACTACTGGTGTATTGTCGGATTAGTGTAGGTTCTAACACTTACCGGTGTATTGTCGGATTAGTGTTAGGTTCTCGCTAATGGTGTATGGCGGATTTGTTAGGTTCTCGACTTAACGGGGTATTGTGGATTGTGTAGGTTCTTGCTACCGGTGTATTGTCGGATTAGTGTAGGTTTACATACCGGGTTGTATTGTAAGATTAGTTTGCAGTGGCTGTGGCATTTCCATATCTTTTCGGAAATAGCACAGTGCAGCATTACGTTTTGCAATACAGTGACGTGTGAAACTCAACGATATTTAAACTAGAGATGTCGTCTGTGTCCCTGCTTGGAAAAAACTAAAGCCAGTTGTTTAAATAAATAATACCTTGTAGAATAAGGCAACGAATTAGAGTAACAGAGAATCAGAAAGGAAACAGAACGTTACGGGGGGAAATGGGAAAATTCGAAGAATGAGAGAATTGCGCCTACATATGTTAGAAAGTCCTTACCATAATGTCAAAGGGCATCCCGGCTGAAGTATTTGGAGGTTTTGGTTAAAGAGAACTTTATACGTGAGTCACAATGTGGATTTTTTCTAACTGAGCTTCAACCATGTCGCTACTGCAAGAGCCATATATTGTACAGACAGACCAGGTTCTGATAATGTCCAGTGATATTTACTTTTGTATGGGTTCCGATCATGTATCCACTTACATTGATCATCAACAGACACTTTATTTAAAGCTCCAGTATTTAAAAGGTGAAGCTTGCCTTTGAATGGTTTCCACCTCCCCTTTAAGCTCTCCAAGCTTTTTACAAGCTTATACATGCTAGAGGAGACAGCTAGGGAAAAAAAACATTTGTTCATTGTCTGATGTCATCTGTTACACTCATGACTGACAGCTGTTAACTAATAGGACCAGGAAGGAGAAAGAGAGCTAAACAGACACTGCATTTCATGTTAGACTTACATCTCTAGATTTCGAACTATTGTAGTTTGGCGTTTGGAGGTGATCTACCGTATTACTCGAATATAAGTCGATCAGAGTATACCGAGGTATCTATTTTTACATGAAAAATTACTTAAAAATGATTACTTATACTTGATTAACTGGAGTATAAGTCGATGGTAGAAAATTGATTACTACTGCCTTCTGATTTTGTATTGTTTTGAGATTTTAGTTGCCCTTTAAATGGACAGCAGACTTCCCATACAGTAGTCCCATACAGTAATAGCAAATCCAGTATATGTTATTAATGTATGGGCAACTATAGGGAATTCTGCTGTCCTTAAAGGGCAACTAAAGCCTCAAAACAATACAAAATCAGAAGGCAGCAATAGATAACATCCTCCTGATTCGATTGTTTTGAGGCATTAGTTGCCCAGTAAAAGGGCCAATTCCAGATGTTTGGAAACTCCCTGCATGCTTTAGCTGCTGGGAGATGTAGTTTCCAACATCTGCAGTGGCAAGCACCCGGGCCAGGCCAAAAACACTCTGAAAGACAATTCCGTTCAGTTTTCAGGACACACCTGTATCAGTGATCACAGAGACCGTCATATACAAGGAGTATTCCAAAATCTCATTACGGTTGTCCTTGAAGTATTTACGGATGCTCTCTCTTCAGCTCTGCACGGCATTCCCTCCTCAAGCTAAGACAGAGATGGAAGGAATAAGTGCACATCAGTAAAAGATAAATGTAGAAAACAGCATGTGTAATGGTAGTGGCAAAAGGGCAGAAAGGAGTCCACCGCACCTTCCTCCGATCGTACGCTACTTCGGTGACAAATCAAGACGGCATCATTATTTTAAAAGTAAATCATCCTTATTTCATCCTTTAAAATCCAGCTAGGCTGCGGGAGACAAGTGGTATGGGTGGTCTGACGCGTTTCGGGCCGGCCCGAAAACTTACTCATAGACTCCTGGATCGTGATGAGTAAGGGTTTAAACGCGTCAGACCACCCATACCACTGTCTCCCGGCAGCCTAGCTGGATTTTAAAGGATTTGAAATAAAGGATTGATTCACTTTTAAAATAATGATGCCGTCTGTTTGATCACCGAAGTAGCGTACGATCGGAGGGAAGGTGCGGTGGACTCCTTTCTGCCTTTTGCCACATGATTAGACGGAGATGGACTCTCGGTCCGCAGCACACCCGATCGAGCACTAACTGAATACACGGGGTAGGAAAAGGGGAAGCATTTGGGAGGAGACGTGAGCCGCCATATTATTGCTTTACATGTGTAATGGTTAGACCATGGGCCAGTAATAAAATATAAGAAAACAATAGCTGTGGTTTACTTTACCTTGACTCTTTGCAAAGACTCCGGAATTCCTTTCTTTACATCGTCCTTTTGAATTCCAAAGAACGCAAACGCGTATCCTGACACATGCTTCCCATAGAGATATCTGGGTAGAGGAAGGAAGGAAGCCACCATGTCTGTTTGTTATCAAGTAATTAAGGTCCTAAGTAGTTTGGACCCGGTTCCGACTCTGAACTCCCAGTTGTGAAGTTCAGAAGAACCGTTTAGAACTTTTGGATCTCATAACTTTTGGTATTTTCAATTATCTTTTTTAAAATTTGAGGGTTATCGAAATATGGAGCTTCTTTCAAGGGTTATTGGAAATGTTATGCTGAAACTCAAAAATAGTTTGCCAGTAAAGAAAGTTTGTTTCTAATAAAGTTTTGGTGTTAACCTGTCCATTCATGATTTCTAAGGTGATTACCGGTATTACTGGAATGATTGGTCAACCAGTTCCTTTTGAACCACGCTAGCCCCCCTTGGTACTCACTGTGCAAGAATGTCCACTGAAAAGGTGTTTGCATCAACATAGAAGAAGTTGTTTTCTGGTTTTAAAATGATCTCCATTGTAGGCAGTACTACAAAGATTAAAGGGGAAGATGAAAGAATGGAAAATCTTTAAAAATGTGATAGAGACCTTAAAGATATACGTTTAAAAAAAATAAATACTTTTCAGCTTTACCTGCTGAACCCTATAAGAATTTTAAATTTTTTGATAGCAGTTTTAGATTTTTTTTAGTAAAAATTTGGAATTAAATGCAATTTTCAAAGTTTTAAATAGAATTTTTTGAAGTCTCGTTTGGTTGATGAAAAGTTCTCAGTTTCAAAATATTCTCAAATATCTATTGGATCTGTCAGATTTTCAAAACTGGATGATCCAAATCGAAACTTGGTTTGTTTCCACACCGGGATAAGTGAATTGCATGCTGGGAAATCCCCAGTGCTGCCTCATACTTATTACTGAGCATGCTTGCCCACAGTTATATTAGTCAGGAAGAGGAGATAATGAGCCTGAGCACATCTTTCATTAAAGTTATGCAGCATAAGCTGAGAATAGATGCTACTAATATATATGTATTTATAGATAAAGATGAGGCAAATTCATTTTTTGCCGTTTGCATACCCTTTAAAAAACAATTTTAAATTGTCCCCTGTTTCTTGTATCAGCCCTCCAAAGTTGCCATTAACAGACTCAGGTTTCCCAAGACTGCCACCCTGTGGATACTTCACAAGGCTATTTGGTCTACATGCTTGGGGCATGGACATGCCATTTAAATACTTCTGTAATTTAGAGGGACCTCTTTTAAACAGTTCAGTAAAGTCTGATATAAGGTCCTTTATTTTGACAAAATTTGTGAGAAGCATCTGAACGCACATCAAATCTCAAAAATGTAAAACGTATTTGTATTATGTGTTAGAATTGATCACCACAGGAAATAGACTTAATTCATTGAATTCTCCTTATTTAGGTTTGTAATGTCAGTTAATAGAACAGTGAGTAAGTCCTGGTGAGTACATCTTACCATATTCCTTCACCTCGAAATTGGTGGTGTAATTCTGTTGGGGGGTGTCCTCATACTTTGCGGAGATGGTCCACACTCCAACGCTGTGACAGGAAATTGTGGTAAAGCCGTGTTAGACGACATATAATCTGTGTATCTGTGGTACTTGATAAGATCAACTGGACTTGCGGTTTAGTTCTTAAAGACACTAGTCACACGCCTGGCTTTAATTTGCTGAACGGGTTAATTAACTTAATTACCAACAGATTCTTGTACAAGTCATTCTGAATTGAGAAAGCCAGATGACTAGCAAAACGTCTTCAAGAACTAAACTTCAAGTCCAGTTGATCTAACTGAATATAACAGATATGTCTTTATACAACCTCCAATACTATGTTACTATGTAACTGTTATACAGACATTATGGGTAGGATATAAAGGTTGGACTAGATGGAAACGTCTATCTTTATTACAACCTCCCATACTATGTTAATTGTAACTGTTATACGACGATATGAAGGTAGGGTTAAAGGTTGGACTAGATGGAGGCTATCTTTATAACAACCTCCACTACTATGTTATAGGAATGTATACAGAACATATGGGTGGGTATAAAGGTTTGGACTAGATGGACGTAGTCTTTATACAACTCCAATACTATGTTACTATGTAACTGTAATACAGACATTATGGGGTGGGTAAAGGTTGGACTAGATGGAAGATGTCTTATACATCCTCCAATACATTGTTACTATGTAACTGTTATACAGACATTAGGGTAGGGTATAAAGGTTGGACTAGATGGACGTATGTCTTTATTACACTCACAATTACTATGTTACTATGTAATGTTATACAGAATTATGGGTAGTAGGTATAAAGGTAGTGTTTGTGCGTGGGTGTCTTGTTTTTGTTTTCTTTGTTACTGTGATTGTTTGACTATGGTATTTACATGAATTTAGGGTAGGGTTTAAAGGGATTGGACTAGATGGACGTATGTCTTTATACAACCTCCAATACTATGTTACTATGAAATGTTATACAGACATTATGGGTAGGGTATATAAAGGTTGGACTAGATGGACGTATGTCTTATACAACCTCCAATACTATGTTACTATGTAACTGTTATACAGACATTATGGGTAGGTATAAAGGGTGGACTAGATGGAGTATGTCTTTATACAACCTCAATACTATGTTACTATGTAACTGTTATACAGACATTATGGGTAGGGTATAAAGGTTGGACTAGATGGACGTATGTCTTTATACAACCTCCAATACTATGTTACTATGTAACTGTTATACAGACATTATGGGTAGGGTATAAAGGTTGGACTAGATGGACGTATGTCTTTATACAACCTCCAATACTATGTTACTATGTAAGTTATACAGACATTATGGTGAGGGTATAAAGGTTGGACTAGATGGACGTATGTCTTTATACAACCTCAATACTATGTTACTATGTAACTGTTATACAGACATTATGGGTAGGGTATAAAGGTTGGACTAGATGGACGTATGTCTTTATACAACCTCCAATACTATGTTACTATGTAAATGTTATACAGACATTATGGGTAGGGTATAAAGGTCGGACTAGATGGACGTATGTCTTTATACAACCTCCAATACTATGTTACTATGTAACTGTTATACAGACATTATGGTGAGGGTATAAAGGTTGGACTAGATGGAAGTATGTCTTTATACAACTCCCAATACTATGTTACTATGTAACTGTTATATACAGACATTATGGGTAGGGTAAAAGGTTGGACTAGATGGACGTATGTCTTATACAACCTCCAATACTATGTTACTATGTAACTGTTATACAGACATTATGGTGAGGTATAAAGGTGGACTAGATGGACGTATGTCTTTATACAACCTCCAATACAATGTTACTATGTAACTGTTATACAGACATTATGGGTAGGGGTATAAAGGTTGGACTAGATCGACGTATGTCTTTATACAACCTCCAAACTATGTTACTATGTAACTGTTATACAGACATTAGGGTAGGGTATAAAGGTTGGACTAGATGGACGTATGTCTTTATACAACCTCCAATACTATGTTACTATGTAACTGTTATACAGACATTATGGGTAGGGTATAAAGGTTGGATTAGATGGACGTATGTCTTTATACATCCTCCAATACTATGTTACTATGTAACTGTTATACAGACATTATGGTGAGGGTATAAAGGTTGGACTAGATGGACGTATGTCTTTATACAACCTCCAATACTATGTTACTATGTAACTGTTATACAGACATTAGGGTAGGGTATAAAGGTTGGATTAGATGGACGTATGTCTTTTAATCCTCCAATACTATTTACTATGTAAATGTTATACAGACATTATGGTGAGGGTATAAAGGTTGGACTAGATGGACGTATGTCTTTATACAACCTCCAATACTATGTTACTATGTAATGGTTAGACAGACATATTGTGTGGGGTATTAAGGTTGGGATGGTTGGACATATATCTTTATTTACCTCCAATATTATGTTATTATGGGCCATATTTATATAGGCACGTTATCGCTATTTTGCAATATTATTTCTTTAACGAATGTTACCACGATTATAAGTGCACAATCATGGGCGTTCATTTACTATCGTATAATTGTGATTTCGATCGTAGGTTAATGATCGCGATCATAATTGTATGATAGCACATACAATACCATTGCAGTACTTCCATTACGCATGTTGCAGATACAGAGGATTATTGAATATGGACCTACATATGTTTGGGACTCACTTCACTTTACTGTTGATGCTGTAGAGGTCTACCTAACAGCACAAATATGAATGTCTTGTACTTACTTTACAAGTTCCGGCAGTTTGTGTGACAGTGGGATGATCCCAGTTTTACCATCATGGAGAATGGTGTCTCTCTTCACAATTATTCCATCTGGGGACTGCAAAAAAAGAGATTCCCGCGCGCGCGCGGGCAGCGCTCCGCGCGAGCGCGCGCGCCCGCGCCGCGCGCGCGCGCGCAGCCGCCGCGCGGGGGGGTTTGGGGGGGCGCGCGCGCGCCGCGCGAGCGCGCGCGCCCGCGCCCAGCGCGAGCGCAGCGGCGCGGCAGCGCGCCCGCGCCCGCCGCCGCCGGCGGCCGCGCGCGCGCCGCGCGCCGCCGCGCGGCGCCGGCCCGCAGCGCGCGCGCGCCGCAGAGCCCGCGCGCGAGCGCCGCGCGTGGCGCCCGCGCGCTCCGCCGCGCGCCGCGCGCGCCGCCGCGCGAGCGAGGCGCAGCAAGCCCAGCGCGACGCCGCGCGCGCGCGGCGCCGCGCGCGCGCGCGAGCGAGCGCGCGCGCGACGCCCGCGCGCGCGCCGCGCGCGAGGCGCGCCGACGCGCGCGCCCGCGCGGCGTCGCGCGCGCGCGCGCCGCCGCCCGCGGTCGCCCGAGCGCGCGTCCGGCGCTATCGGCGAGCGCACGCCCCGCCGCGCGCGCGCGCGCCAGCTCGCGCGCGCAGGCTGCGCGCGCGCGGGCGGCGCGCGGCCGAGCCGCGCGCGCGCGCGCCGCCGCGGCTACGAGCGCGCCGCCAGCGCGCTCGCGCGAGCGCGAGCACGCGCGACGCCAGCGCGCGCGCGAGCGAGCCCGCGCGAAGCGCCGCCGCCGACGCGCGGCGCGCCAGCCGCGCCGGCCGCGCGCGCGCGCGCGCCGGCGTAGCGAGCCGGCGCCGCGAGCGCCGCCCGCCCGCGCCGCGCCGCGCGCGCGCGCGCGCCGCGCCCCGCCCGCGCGCGCCGCCGCCGCGGGCCCCACGCGATCGCGCTGCGCCGCCGAGCCGCGCGCGCCCCGCGCGCCGCGCGCGCTCGACGCGCGCGCGCGCGCCGCGCGTCGGACCGCTCGCGCCGCGCGCGCCGACGCGCAGCCGCGCGAGGCGCGCGCGCGCCGCCGAGCGTCCGCGCGCGCGCCAGGCGCGGCGCGCGCCGGCGCGCGCGCGCGCGCGCCGCGCGCGCGCGCCGCGCCGCGCGCGCGCGCCGCGCGCGCGCGCCCTGCCCGCCCGCGCGCGCGCGCCGCCGCGCCGCCGCGCGCGCGCGCGAGCGCGCTGCGCGCGCGCCCGCGAGCCGCGAGCCGCGCGCGCCGCGCGCGCGAGCTCGCGCGCTCGGCAGCGCGCGGCGCGCGCGCCGGCGCGTACGCCGCGTCGCCGCGACCGCCGCCGCGCGCCACGGGGCCGCGCGCGCCGCGGGGGGGCGCGGCCGCGCGCCGCGCCGAGCGCGCCGCGCGGCCCGCCGGCGCGCCGCGCCGGCCGGCGCTCGCGCCGCCGCGAGCCGCGCTACCGCTCGCCGCCGCCCGCGACGCTGCCGCGCGCGCGCGACGCGCCGCGGCGCGCGCGCGCGCGCGCGCCGCCGCCGCGCCGCCGAGCGCGCCTCGCCGCTATCGGTGTTTGTACGCCGCGCGCGCCGCGCGGCCCGCGCGCCGGCGCGACGCGCCGACCGCCGCGCGCGCCGCGCGGCGCTCGCGCCCGCGCAGACGCGAGCCGCCGAGCGGCGCGCGCCCGCCGTACGCGCCCGCGCAGCTGCGCGCCGCACGCGCGCGCTGCGCCCGCGCGCCCGCCGCGCGCGCGCGCGCAGCCCGCGCGAGCGAACGCCCGCCCGCCGAGCGCGCGCGCGCGCCGCCGCGCGCGCGCGCGCGCCGCGCGCGCCGCAGCGCGCGCGTCCGCGCGCGCGCCGCCGCGCGCGAGAGCCGCGCCGCCGCCGCCGCCGGCGCGCCCGCGCGCGCGCCCGCGCGACGCCCGCGCGCGCCGCGCGGCGCGCGCGCGCGCGGCCGGCGCGAGCGCGAGCGCGTCGCGCCCGTCGCGCTCGCGCGCCCCGCGTCGCGCGCCCGCGAGCTCCCGGCGCCGGCGCGCGCCCGCGCGCGCGGGGCGCCGCGTACGCCGCGTGCCGAAGCCCGCGCCCGGCGCCGCGCGGCGCGAGCGCGCGCGCGACCGCGGCGACCGCGCGCAGCGCGCCCGCGCGCCGCGCGCCGCCGCGCCGCGCGCGGCGGCGCGAGCGCCGCGGCGCGCGCCGCGCGCGTGGCGCGGCGCCGCCGCGGCGCGCCGCCGCGCGCAGACGGCCGCGCTGCGCGCGCGGCGCGCGGCCGCGCCAGGGCGCCGCGCCCCGCGCCGCGCGCGCGCGCGCCGCGATTCGCTCTCGCGACGCCGGCGACGCGCGCGCGCCGCCGCGCGACCGCGGGCGCGCGCCCCGCGCGCCGGCGCGCCGCGCGCCGCGCGCGGCGCTACGCGCCGCGCGCGCCGCCCGCCCCGCGCGCCCGCGAGAGCCGCCGCGCGGCAGCGCGCGCCGCAGCGCGCGCCGAGCCGCGCGCGCGCCGCGACGCGCTGCGCGGCGCGCGCGCGCGCGCGCGCGCGCGCGACGCGCGCGCGCCGCGCGCCGCCCGCGCGTCCCCGCGCGCCAGACGCCGCCGAGCGCTGCCGCGCGCGCGCGCCGCCGCGCCCCCGCGGGCACGCGCCGCGCGCGCGCGTCCCACGCCGCTTCCGCGCGCCGCGCGGCCTGCGCCGCGCGCCGCGCGCCCGCTCGAGCGCGCGCGCCGCGCAGTCGCGCGCCGAGACTCCGCGCGCGACGCAGCGGCGCGCTCGCGCCGCGAGCGCGCAGCCGAGCCGCCGCGCGACGCAGGCGCGCCGCGCGCGTAGCGCGCGCCGCGCCGAAGCGCGCCGCCGCGCCCGCGCGGCGCGCGCACCGCCGCCGGCGCGCGGCGCGCGCGCGCGCGCGCGCGCGCGCGCGACGCGCGCGCGCGCGCCGGAGCGCGCCGCCGCGCGCGCCCGCGCTAGCGCCCGGCGCGACGCGCGCGCCGCGCCCCGCGCCGCGCGCGCGCCGCACCCCCCCGCGCCCGCGCCCGCGCGCGCGCCGCCGCAGGCGGCCGCCGGCGCGAGAGCGCGCCGCAAGCTCGCCGCGCCGCCGCAGCGCGCGCCGTCGCGTCCGCCGCCCGCGCGCGGCGCGCGGCGCGTGGCGCTGCGAGCGGCGCGCCGCGCGCGCTCGCGCGCGAGCGGCTCGCGCGCGATCGCCCGCGCCGCCCGCCGCGCGCGCTAGCCGCGGCGCGCAGCCGCCGCGCGCCGCGCGCGCGCCGCGCGACCGCGCCGCGCGCGTCGAGCGCGCGCTCGCGCGCGCCCCAGCGAGCGCCGCGCGCGCGACGCGCGCCGCCGCGGCCGCCCCGCCGGGACGCCGCCCCGCCGCGCGCGGTCGCGCGCGCGCCCAGAGCCTGCGCCAGCGCGAGCGCGCCGCGCGCCGCGCGCGGCGCGCGACGCCGCCGACGCCGCGCGCGCCGGCGCGCGCGCGGCGCCGCGCGCGGCGCCGCCGCGCGAGAGCGAGCCGCAGCCGCCGCGCGAGCGCGCCGGCCGAGCGCGCGCCGCGCGCGCGGCGCCGGCGCCGCGCGCGCGCCGCGCGCGCGCGCGCGCCGCGCGCGCCGCGGCGCGCGCGGCCGCGCCGCTCGCCGGCCCGGCGCCGCGCGAGCGCCAGCGGCGCGCGCGCCGCGCGCGCGCCGCGCGCGCGCGCGCGCTCGAACGCGCGCCGTCCGAGCCGGCCGCGCGCGCGTCGCCCGCCGCGCGGCCTCCCGGCGGCCGCGCCGAGCGCGCTCGCGCGCGCCGCGCCCGCGCCCCGCGCTCCCGCTCGCCGCGCCCCCCGCGCGACGCGCGGCCGCCGCCGCGCGCGACGGCGCCGCGCCGGCGCGCGCTCGCGCGCGCGGCGCGCGCGCGCGCCGCGCTCGCCGCGAGCCGCGCGCGCCCGCCCGCCCGCCGGCGTCGCCGCGCGCGCGCGCGCGCAGCGCGCGCGCGCGCCGCGGCGCGCGCGCGCGCGCGCGCCGGCGCGGGCGCGAGCTTCGCCGCGCGCGCCGCGCCGCGCGCGCGCCGACGCGCTCGACCCGCCGCGCGCGCGCCGCCGCCGCTACGCGTCGCTACCGCTCGCCGGTCGCGCCCCCCCGACGCGCGCGCGCGCTGCTCGCGCGTCGCGCGCCCCGCCCCGTCCGAGCGCCGCGCCGCCGGCGCTCCCGCGCGACGCGCCGAGCGCGCGCCCGCCGCTCGCCGCGCGCGAGGCGCGCGCCGCCGGCGCGCGAAGCGCGCGCGCCGCGCCGCGCGCCGACGCGCGCGCCGCGCGCCCCGCGAGCGCGCGCGCGCGCGCCGCGCCGCCGCGCGCGCCGCGCGGCGCGCTTACCGGCCGCGCGAAGCGCCGGCGCGCCACGCTCGCGCGCGCGCCGCGCGCGCGCCCGCCGCGCGAGCCGTCGCCCCGCGCGCCGCCGCGCCGCGCGCGCGCGCGCCCCGCGCGAGCCGCAGCCGCGCCCGCGCCGCGCGCCCGCGCGCCCGCGCCGTCGCGCCGCGCCGCCGCGCGCGGCCGAGCGCGCCGCGCGGCGCGCGCGCACGCGGCGCCTCCCCCCGCCCGCGGCGCCGCCGCGCGACGCGCCCGAGCGCGCGCGTCGCTCGGCCCGAGCGCCCGGCGCGCCGCGCGCGCCCGCCCCCGCGCCCGCGCGCGCCGCGCGCGCGCGCGCGCCGCGCGCGCGCGCGCACGCGCGCCGCACGCCGCGGCGCGCGCCGCGCGCACGCCGGCGCGCGCGCTCGACGCGCGTCCGCCGACGACGCGCGCGCCGCCTGCCGCACCGACGCGCGCGCGCCGCCGCGCCGCCCCGCGCCGCGCCGCGCCCGCGCCGCGCGCGCGCCCGCGGCCGCGCGCGCCGCCGCGCGCGCGCGCGCGCGCGCGCGCGCGCGCACGTCGCCCGCGCGCGCGCCGCGCGCCGCGCGCGCGCCGCCCGCGCCGCGCGCGCCGGCGCCGCGCGCTCGCCGCGCGCGCGGCGCGGCGCGGCGCCGACGCCCGCGCGCCGGCCGCGAGCCGCGGCCGCGCCGCCGCGTCGCGCAGCCCGCGCGCGCGCCGCCGCGCCGCGCGCGCCGCCGCGAGCGCGCCGCGCTGCGCCGCCGCGCCCGCGCGCGCGCCCGGCCCGCCGCTCGCGCCGCGCCGCGAGCCGCGAGCGCCGCGACGCCCGCGGCGCACGCCGCGCGCGCCCCCGCCGCGCGCGCCGCGCGCCCGCCGCGCCGCCGCCCGAGCGCGCGCCGCGCGCGAGGCGAGCCGCGGGCGCGCGCCGGCCGGGGGGCGCCGCGCGCCGCGCGCGCGACCCCGCTCGCAGCCCGCGCGCGCCGCGTCGCGCCGCGCGCGCCGGCGAGACTCGCGCGAGCGCGCGCGCGCGCGCCAGCGACCGCCGCCGCGCTACCGCGCGCGCCCCGCGTCCGCGCGCCGCCCGGCGCGGCGCGTCCGCCGCGCTGCGGAGCCCGCCGCGCAGCCCGCTCGCGCCGCGCGCGCGCGCAGCGGCGCTCGCGCCGCCGCCGCGCGCGCGCGTCGCGCCGCGCGGCGTCCGAGCCGCGCGCGCCGGGCCGCGTCGCCGAGCGCGCCGCGCGCCGCGCCGACGCGCGCGCGCGCCGCGCGCGCCGCCGCGCCGGCGACCCGCGCGCGCCGCGCCGCGCTCGCGAAGCCGCGCGCTCGCCGCGCCGCGCCGCGCGGCGCGCGCGCGCGCGCAGCGCGCGTCGCGCCCGCGCTGCCGCGCGTCGCGCGCGCGCGCGCCGAATGCCTCGACGCGCGCGCAGAGAGCCGCGCGCCGGCGGCCGCCCCCGCGCGCCGGCGCGGCGCCGCCGCGCCCCCGCGCCGACGCCGCGCCCAGCGCGCCCGCGCCGCGCGCGCCGCGCGCCGCCGCGCGGCAGCTCGCCGCGCGCGCCGATCGAGCCGCTAGCGCTTCGCGCCGCGGCGCCCGCGCGCCGAGCCGCGCGCGCCGCCGCGCGCCCCGCGCCGCGCGAGTCGAACGCGCGACCCGCCGCCGCGGCCCGCGCGCCGCGCGCGCGGCGCCCGCGCGCGCTCGCCCCGCGGCGCGCCGCGCGACGCGCGCGCGCGCGCCGCGCGCGCCGCGCGCGCGACGCTTCGCACGCGGCGCGCGCACGCCGCGCGCGCGCGCCGCGCCGCCGACCCCGCCGACGCGCGAGCGCAGCCGAGCGCGCGCGCGCCGCCGCGCGCACGCCCGAGCGCGCGCCGGCCGCGGCGCGCGACCGCCGCGCGCGTCGCGCCGCGACGCGCGCGCGGCCGCGCCGCAGCGCCCGCGCGCGCGCGGGCGCGCCGCCGACGCCGCGCGCGCGCGCGCGGCCGCCCGCGCGCGGCCGCCGCCGCGTCGCACGCCGGCGCGCGACGCCGCGCGCGCCGCCCGCGGCGGGCGCGCCTCGCGCGCGCGCGCGTCCCGCGCGCGCGCGCCCGCGCCCCGGCGCCGCCGCGCGCGCGCGCGCGCGCGCGCGCGCGCCCGCGCGTCCGCGGCGCGCACGCGCCGCGCGCGCGCAGCGCGCGCGGCGCGCGCGCGCGCGGCGCCCCGCCCGCCGCGCCAGAGCGCCGCGCGCGCGCGACGCGCGCGCTAGCCCGCCGCGCCGCGCGCCCCCAGCCGGCCGGCGCGCCGCGCGCGCCCGCGCCCGCGCGCGCGCGCCGCCGCGCCGCGCGCCGGCGCCGCGCGCCCGCGCGCCGCGCGACAGAGCGCGCGTGCGCGGCGCGCGCGGCGCGCGCGCCGCGGCGCCACAGCGCGCGCGCGCGCGCGCCCCCGCCGCCGCGGAGCGCGCGCGCGCGCGCGCGCGACGCGCGCGCCGCCCGCCGCGCGCGCGCTCGCCGCCGCGCGCGCGCGAGCGCGCGGCGCAGCCCGACCGCCGCCGCGCCGCCGAGCGCGCGCGCGCGCGCGCGATGCGACGCGCGCCGCCGCCGCCGCGCCGCGCGCGCGCGCCGCGCGCCGCCGCGCGCGACGCGCCGGCCGCCGCGCGCCGCGAGCGCGACCGCGCGCAGCGCTCGCGCGCGCGCGCGCGCGCGCTCCGCGCGCGCGCGCCGCGCGCGCGCCCGCGCGCGCGCGCGACGCGCGCGCGCGCGCGCGCGCGCGCCACCGCCCCGCCGCGCCGCGCGCGCGCGGCCGCGCGACCCGCAGCGCCGCCGCGCCCCGCGCGCGCGCGGCGCCCCGCCGCCCCCGCGCTCGCGCCCAGCGCGCGATCGCGAGCGCGCGCGCGCGCGCGCGCGCGCGCGCCGCGCCGCGCGTCCCGCCGACGCCGCGCCCCGCGAAGCGCGCGCCGCCGCCGCCCGCGCCGCGCGCGCGCGCGCCGCCGCGCCGCGCGCCGCGCGCCGCGCTCGCGCGCGCCGCGCCGCCGGCGCCGCGCGTCCGCGCGCGCCGCGCCGCGCGCGCGCCGTCGCGCGCGCCGCCGCGCGCTCCCGCGCCGCGCGCGCGCGCGCGCTATCGCGCCGCCCGCCGCCGCCCCGCGCGCGCGCGCCGCGCGCGACCGCACGCTCCGACGACGCCGCGCGCGCGCGCGCGGCGTCGCGCGGCGCGCCGCCGCCCGCGCGCGCGCGCGCGAGCGCGCCGCGCGACGCGGCGCGCGGCTCGCCGCGCGCGCTGCGCCGCGATCGCCGCGCGCGCGCACTCCGCGCGTCGCGCCGCGCGCGCGCGCGCCGCCGCGCCGCCGCCGGCGCCGCCGCGCCCGGCGCGCGCGCCCGCGCCCGCCGCCGCCGAGCGGCGCCGCGCGGCGCCCCGCCGCGCTCGCCGGCGCGCGCGCGCGCCGCCGACGCGCGAGCCCCGCGCGCCGCGCCGCCGCAGCGCGCGCGCGCGCGCCGCGCGCGCGTCCGCGCGCCGCGCGCCGCGCGCCGGCGCGCGCGGCCGCCGCGCCGCGCGCGCCGCGCGGGCGCGCGCGCCGCGCCGCCGGCCCGCGCCGCGCGCCCGGCGCGCGCGCGTCGCGCGGCGCCGCGCGCTGCGGCGGCGCCGCGCGCGCCGCGCCGCCGCGCGCGCCGGCCGAGCCCGGCGCGCGCGCGCGCGCGCGCGCGCGCGCGACGCCCGCAGCGCGCGCGCACCCGCCCGCGCGCGCGCGCGCCGCGCCCGCGCGCGCGCCCCCGGGGGGGGCGCGCGCGAGCGCGCGCCGGCCGCGCACAGCGCGCGCGCGCTCGCGCAGGAACGCGCCGGGCGCCGCGCGCCGCTCTCGCGCCGCGCGCGCGCGGGCGCGCCGCCCGCGCGCGCGACCGGAGCCGCGCCCGCGCGCCGCGCGACGCACGGCGCCGCCGCGGCGGCCCCCGCCCGCCGCGCGCGCCGCGCAGCGCGCCGCGCGCCCCGCCCGCGCCGCGCCGCCGCGCGCCCGCTCACGCCCCCCGCAGCCGGCGCGAGCTCCGGCGCCGCCGCCCGCGATTCGCGCCGCGCCGCGCGCATAGCCGGCGCCCGCGCCCGCGCCGCGAGAGCGCGCGCGCGCGCGCCGCCGGCGCGCGCGCCCGCGCGACGCGCGCGACGTCCGAGCGCACCGCGCCGCGCGCGCCGCGCCGCGCGCCGCGCGAGCGCCGCGGCGCGGCCGCAGCGAGCGAAAGCGCAGCCCCGCGCGCGCCCCGCCGCGCCGCGCCGCGCGCCCGCGCGCGCGTCGCCCAGCGCGCGAGCCGCGCGCGCCGCCGCCGGCGCCGCGCGAGGAGCGCTCCGCGGCGCGTCGCGCGCGCGCGCGCGCGGCCCCGCGCGCGCGCTACGCAGCCGCCGAGCCGACGCGCGCCGGCGCGCCCGCGCGGCGCGCGCTTGCGCTCGCGCGCCGCGCGGCGACGCCGCCCGCGCTGCCCGCGCGCGCGCGCGCGCGCGCGCGCGCGCGCCGCCGTCCGCGCGCCGCTTCGCGCGGCGCCGCGCGGCGCGCTCCGCGCTATCGGCGCCGCACGCGCCGCGAGCGCGCGCCGGCCGCCGCGCGCGCCGAGCCGCGACGAGCCGGCGCCGCGCGCGCCGCCGCGGCGCCGCCCGACGCGAGCGAGTCGCGCCGCCAGCGCGCCGCGCCGCGCCGCGCGCCGCCGCGCGCCGCGCGGCGCGAGCGCGCGAGCGCGCGCGCCGCTGCCGCCGCCGCGCGCGCGCGCCCGCGCCGCAGCTCGCCGCCGAGGCGCGCGCGTCGCGCCGCGCGCGCTCGACGCGCCGCCGCGCGCGCGCGCGCTGCGCGCGCGCGCGCGCCGCGACGCCGCGCGCGCGCGCGCGCGCCGAGCCGCCCGCGCTCGCGCGCGGCGCGCCGCCGCGCCGCGCGCTTCGCGCGAGCCTGCGCCGAGCCGCGCCCGCGCGCGCGCGCGCAGCGCCGCCGCCCGCGTCGCCGCCGCGCGCGCCGCGCGCCCGCCGCGCGCGCGCGCCGCGCCGGCCGCGAGGCGCGCGGCGCCGCAGTCGCGCGCGACGCGCGCGCCGAGCCGCGCGCGCGCGAGCGCGCCGCCCGCCGCCGAGCGCAGCGGACGCGGTTCCGCGCGCGCGCGCGCGCGGCGCGCGCGCCGACGGCCCGAGCGCGCGCGCGCGCCGCGCGCGCGCCGCGCGCGCGGCCGGCCGCGCGCGCGCCCCGCGCGTCGCGCGCGCGGCGAGCGCGCGCGCGCGCGGCCGCCCGCCGCCGTCCGCCGCGCCGCGAGCGCGCTCGCGCCTGCGCCCGCGCCGCGCGCGCGCCGCGCGCGCTACCGCGCTACGCGGCGCCGACCGCGAGCGCGCGCGCCGCGACCGAGAGCCCGACGCGCTCGCCGCAGCCGCGCCACGCGCGCGGCCGCGGCCGCGAGCGGTCGCGCGCGCGCGGCGCGCCCGCGCCAGCGACGCGCGCGCCGCGCCCGCCGCGCGATCGGCGCGCGCGGCCCGACAGCCGCGCCGCGCGCGCGCACGCCGCGGCGCGCGCGCGCGCGCGCCCAGCGAGCGCGTCGACGAGCGCGTCGCGCGCGCGCCGCGCGCGCCGCCCGCGCCGCGCGCGCGCCGCGCGCCGCGCGCGCGCGCGCGCGCCGCGCCGCGCGCGGCGCTCGCGCGCGCCGCGCGCGCGGCGCGCCCGCGCGCGCCGCGCGCGCCGCGCGTCGCGCGCGCCAGCCGCTCGAGCCCTGCGCGCGCCGCGCGCCGACGCGCGCGCGCGCGCAGGCGCGCCCGCGCCGCGCGCAGCGCGGCGCGCGCGCGCCGCGCCGCGCGCGCGCCAGGCGCGCTTCGCGCGCCGCTGCGCGCGCGCGCTACGCGGCTCGCGCGCCGCGCGCCCCCCCAGTCCGCGAGCACGCGCCGCCGCGCTGCCGCGGCCGCCGAGCGGCCCCGCCGCGCGCGACGCGGCGCCGCCGAGCCCGCGCGCGCGGCGCCGCGCCGCGCACTCGCGCGCGCGCGCCGCGCGCCCCCCGCCGCGCGCGCGCTCGCGCGCGGACGCGCCCGAGCGCCGCAGAGCGGCAGCGCCGCCGCGCTCCCGCCGCCGACGCCGCTATGACGCGCCGCGCGCGCGCGCGCCGCGCGCGCGCGCGCCGGCGCGCCCGCGCGCGTCGCGCGCGCGCCGCGCGCGCACCGCGTCGCCGCAGCTCGCGAGCGCGCCGCCGCTGCGGCGGCGCGCGCGCCCCGCGCGCGCGCGCGCCCCCGCCGCGCCGGCGCGCCCGCGCCGCGCGCCGCGCGCGCGCCGCGCCTCGAGCGCGTCGCGCGCGCGCGCGCCGCGCCGCGCGCGCGCGCCGCCCGTCTGCCGCGCCGAGCTCGCCGCGCGCGCGCGCCCGCCGCCGGCCGCGCGCCGCGCCGCGCGCGCGCCGCGCAGCCGCGCGCCGCTAGAGCGCGGCCCCGCAGCGCGCGGCGCCCGTCCGCGTCGCGCCCGCGCCGCGCGCTCGCGCCGCGCGCCCGCGCGCGCGCGCGGCGCCCGCGCCGCGCAGCTAGCGCGCGCGCGCGCTCGCCGCGCCGCGCGGCGCGCCGGCGCCGCCGCGCCGATCGCAGGCGCGCCGCGCTTCGCCGGCGCGCGCGCAGCCCGGGCGCCGCGCGCGCGCGCGCGCCGCCCGCGCAGCGCCGCCGACGCAGAGCGCGCGCGCGCGCGCGCGCGCCGCCGCTCGCCCGCCCCGCCGCGCCGCCGCTCGCAGCCGCGCATGCGCGCGCGCGCGCGCCGCGCCGCGCGCTCGCGCGCAGCGCGCGCGGCGCCGCCGAGAGCGCGCCGCGCGCGCCCGCGAGCCGCCGCGCCGCGCCGCGCGCACTGCGCGCCGCCCGCGCGCCCTGCGGCGCCGCGCGCGCCGCGAGAGAAGAGGCCCCGCGCGCGCTACAGCCGACGGCGCCCGGCCGCGCGCCGTCAGCGCGCCGCGCCAGCGCGCGCCGCGCGCCGCGCGCGCGCGCGCTACAGGCGCTGCGCGCGCCGCGCGCCGCCCCGCGATCGCCACCGGGGCCGCGCGCGCGCGCGCGCCGCGCCGCCGAGCGAGCTGCCCGCGCGCCACGCGCGCGCTACCGGCGCGCGCGCGCGCGCCGCGCGCGCGCGCCGCGCGCGCGCCGCCGGCGAGCCCCGCGCGCGCCGCCGAGCGCGCCGCGCCGCGCGCGCGCGCGCGCGCGCGCGCGCGCCGCGCCGCGCGCGCGCCGCGCGCGCCGCGCCCGCCGCGCGAGCCGCGCGCGCGCCGCGCGACCGCGCGCGCCGCGCGCGAGCGCGCGCGCGAAGAGCGCGCCAGCGCGCTCGCCGCCGCGCGCGCCGCGCCGCGCGCCGCCCGCGCCAGTCGCGCGCCGCCGTCCGCGCCGCGCGCCGTCGCCGCGCGCGCGCGCCCGCTCCGGCGCCGCCGACTCGCGGCGGCGCGCTCGCGCGAGCGCGCCCGCCCGCGCCGCGTCGTCCGCCGCGCGCCGCGCCCCGCGCGCAGACACGCGCGCGGCGCCGAGGCGGCGCGCCAGCGCCGCGCGCCGCGCCGAGCGTGCCGCGCGAGCGCCGCGCGCGCGCGAGCGCGAGCGGCGCCGCGCGCCGCACGCGCGGCAGAAGCGCGCGAGCAGCCGCTCGCGCGCGCCGCGCCGCGCGCGCCGCCGCGACGCCGCGCGCGAGTCCGGCGGCGCGCGCCGGCGTAGCCGCCGCGCGCCGCGCCGCCGCCGCAAGCGCCCGCGCCGCGCGCGGCGCTCCCGCCGCAGCGACCGCCGCCCCCGCGCGCGCGCGCGCCCGCCCGCGCGCGCGACGCGCGCCGCGCGGCGCCGCGCGCGCGCGCCCCGCGCGCGCCCGCGCGCCGCCGCGCGCGCCCCGCGCCGCGCTGCGTCCCCGCGCCCGCGGCCGCGCCGCGCCGAGCGCCGCCGCCGCCGCAGAGCGCGACCGCGCGCGCGAGCGCGCGCAGCGCGCGCGCGGCCGCCCGCGCCCGCGCGTCGCGCGCGCCGCCGCGAGAGAGCCGCGCGAGCCCGCCCCGACGCGCGCGCCGCGCGCGCGCCGCGCCGCGCCGCGGCGCGCCGCTCGCCCCGCGCGCCCGCCGCGTTTTTTTGCGCGCGCCGCGCCCGCGTCGCGCGCCCGCCGCAGCGCCGCGAGAGCAGCGCCGCAGACGCGCGCGCGAGCGGCGCGCCGCGCGCGCGCCGCGCGCAGACGCCCCCGCGCGAGCCCGCCGCCGAGGCGGCCGCGCGCCGCGCGAGAGCCGCGGCCAAGCCGCCGAGCGCGCGGCGCGCGGCCGCGCGCCGCGCGCGCGCAGCGCCAGCCCGCGCCGAGCAGCGCCGGCCGCGCGCCGAAGCCGCCGCCGCCGCGCGCGCCGGCGGCGCCCCGCGCGCGCGCGCCGCGCGCCGCGCCGGGCCCGGGGGTCCGCCGCGCCCGCCCGCGCGCAGCCGGCGCTATCGGTGATTGTCGGATTAGTGAGGTTCTTACGCTACGGTGTATTTGTATTGTCGGATTAGTGTAGGTTCTACTTCTACCGGTGTATTGTCGGATTAGTGTAGGTTATAATCTAACGGTTGTATTGTCAGATTAGGGTAGATTCTACTTTTATACCGGTGTATGTCAGATTAGTGTAGGTTCTACTCTACGTGTATGTCAGATTAGTGTAGGTTCCACCTATCGGTATGTATTGTCAGATTAGTGTAGGTTCTACATCTACCGGTATTTGTCAGATAGTGTAGGTTTACTCTACCGGTGTATTGTAAGATTAGTTGGGTTCTACTCTACCGGTGTATGTCAGATTAGGTAGGTTCTACTCTACCTGTGCATGTGGGATAGTGTAGGGTCTACTCTACCCGTTGCATGGTCGGATTAGTGTAGGTTCTTACACTACCGGTGTATTGTCGGAGTAGTGTAGGTTCTACTCTTACGGTTGTTTTGTATGTGGATTAGTGTAGGTTCCTACGCTAACGTGTATGTCAGATTAGTGTAGGTTCAAGGACGGTTTATGTCAGATAGTGTAGGTTCTACTTCCCCCGGTTGTGTATTGTCAGATTTAGTGTAGGTTATACTCTACCGGTTCGTATTGTCGGATTAGTGAGGTTTCTTTCTACTCTACCGTGTATTGTTAGATTAGTGTAGGTTCTACTCTAAAGGTGTATTGTCGGAGTAGTGTAGGTTTCTCACTACCAGGGGTTGTATTGTCGGATTAGTGTAGGTTCTCACACCGGGTATTGTCGGATTAGTGTAGGTTCTACTCTACCGGTGTATTGTCAGATTAGTTGTAGATTCTACTCTACCGTGTATTGTCAGATTAGTGTAGGTTCTACTCAAAGGTTGTATTGTCCAGATTAGTGTAGGTTATACTCTATCGGTGTATTGTCAGATTAGGGTAGGTTCTACCTCTACCGGTTGTATTGTCAGATTACTGTAGGTTCTACTATACTGTCATTGTGGATTAGGTAGGTTTTACTCTTTTTTTTTTACCGGGTGCATTTTCGGATTAGGGTAGGTCTACGCTACCGGGTATTGTCGGATGGATAGGTGTCGGCTTCTACTTCTACCGGTGTATGGTCGGATTACGTGTAGGTTCTACAATACCGGTGTATATGGTCGGATTAGTGTCGGTTCTTATGCTACCGGTGTTTTCGGATTAGTGTAGGTTCTACGCTACAGTTGGGGATGTCAGATTAGTGTGGTTCTACTCTACGGTGTATATTCGGAATAGTTGGAGGTTCTAAGCTACCGGGGTTGTATTGGCGGATTAGTGTAGGTTCTACTCTACCGGTGGTTGTATTGTCGGATAGTGTAGGTTCTACACTACCGGTGTGGTATTGTCAGAGTAGTGTAGGCTTTACTCTACCGGTTTATTGTCGGGGATGAGTGTAGGTTCTACGCTACCGGTGTTTGGTATGTATGTCGATTAGTGTAGGTTTCTACTCTACAGGTGTTGTATTGTCAGATTAGTGTAGTTCTACTCTAACCCGGTGGATTGGAAGATTTTGTGTAGGTTCTACGCTACGGTGTATTGTCGGATTAGTGTAGGTTCTACTCTACCGGTGTATTGTCGGATTAGTGTAGGTTTACTCTACCGGTGTATTGGCAGATTTAGTGTAGGTTCTACTCTACCGGTGTATTGTCGGATTAGTGTAGGTTTCTAATCTACCGGTGTATTGTCGGATTAGTGTAGGTTCTACTCTACCGGTATGGATTGTCGGATTAGTGTAGTGTTCTACTCTAACCGGTGTTTGTTGTATGGTCGGATTAGTTAGGTTCTACTCACAGGTTGTATTGTAGGATTAGTATAGGTTTACCTCTACCCTTGTATTGTCGGATTAGTGTAGGTTCTACCTACGGTTGTATTGTCGGGATTAGTGTAGGATCTACGCTACTAGTGTATTGTCGAATTAGTGATAGGTTATACGGCTACCGGTGTATTGTCGGATTAGTGTAGGTTCTACCGCTACGGTGTTTGTCGGATTGTGTAGGTCTAAACTACGGTTGGTATTGGCGGATTAGTGTAGGTTTTACTATTACCGGTTGTTGTATTGTCGGATTAGTTGTAGGAAGTTCTACACTATCGGGGTATTGTCGATTAGGGGAGGTTATACCACATGGTGTATTGTCGGATTAGGCGGTTCTACACTACCGGTTGTATTGTCGGATTAGTGTAGGTTCTACGCTACCGGTTGTTGTTGTATTGTCGGATAGTGTAGGTAAATTCTACTGGTGTATTGTCGGATATTAGTGTAGGTGTCCGATATGGGTTGTAATTGTAGGATTGGTAGGTTAAATTCTACTGGTTTATTGCGGATTAGTGTAGGTTATACGCTGACCGGTGTATTGTCGGCTTAGTGTAGGTTAAATTTCTACTGTTATGGTCAGATTAGTGTAGGTTCTACGCTACCGGTGTTGTATTGTCGGTTAGTGTAGGTTAAATTCTACTGGTTGTATTGTCAGATTAGTGTTAGGTTCTACTCTACCGGGGTATTGTCAGATTAGTGAAGGTTCTACTCTACCGGGTATGTCAGATTAGTGTAGGTTCTACTCTACCGGGGTATGTCAGATTAGGGAGGGTTCAATGACCGGTGTTGTGTCGGATTAGTGGAGGTTCTATGCTACCGGTTGTTATTGGCTGATTAGTTGTGGTTCTACTATACCGGTGTATTGTCGGATTATGTAGGTTCTATCTTACCGGTGTATTTCGGGATTTTAGTGTAGGTTTTACTTCTACCGGTTGTATTGTCAGATTAGTGTAGGTTCTACTTACCGGTTGTTATTGTCAGATTAGTGTAGGTTCTACTCTACCGGTTGTCTTGTCAGAGTAGTGTAGGTTCTATTCTACAGGGTTGTAGGGTCGGATTAGTGTAGGTTACGCTACCGGTGGTATTGTCGGATTAGTGTAGTCTAACTCTACCGGTGTATTGTCGGATTAGTGTAGGTTCTACGCTTACCGGTGTATGTCGGATTCGTGTAGGTTCTAACGCTACTAGTGTATTGTCGGATTAGTGTAGTTCTACGCTAACGGTTGTTGTTGTATTGCGGATTAGTGGTTAGGTTCTACGCGAACGGGGTATGGTCAGATAGGTAGGTTCTACTCTACCGGTGTATTGTCGGATTGTGTAGTTCTACTCTACCGGTGTGATTGTCGGATTAGTGTAGGTTATACTGACCGGTATTATTGTCGGATTAGGTAGGTCTACGCTATCGGTTATTGTAAGATTAGTGTCAGGAGTTCTACGCTATCGGTGTGTAGGCGGATTAGTTGTAGGTCTACTCTACCGGTGGATCTGTCGGATTGAGTGTAGGTTCTACGACTTAGCGGTGTATTGTGGAATTAGTGTAGGTTCTACCTACTAGGGTATTGTCAGTTAGTGTAGGTTCTTACTCTACTGGTATTGTGGATAGTGTAGGTTCTACGCTACCGGTGTCGTGTAGTGTCGGATTAGTGTAGGTTCGCTACGATATCGGTGATTGTCGGAGAGATTAGTGTAGGTTCTACGATATCGGTGTATTGTCGGATTATGTAGGTTCTACTCTACCGGGTATTGTCGGATTAGTGTCGGTTTCTACACACCGGTGTGTTTATTGTCGGATTAGTTGAGGTTCTACTCTACGGTTTGGATTGTAGGATTAGTGTAGGTTCTAAGTACCGGTGTATTGTCAGATTAGTGTAGGTTCCTACCTACCGTGTATGTCGGATTAGTGTAGGTTCTACGCTACCGGTATTGTCGGATTAGTGTAGGTTCTACGCTACTAGTGTATGTCGCGAGTTAGTGTAGGTTCTACGCTACCGGGGTATTGTAGGATTAAGTGTAGGTTCTACGCTACGGTTTGTATTTGTCGGTTAGGGTAGGTTCTATGCTACCGGGGGTATTGTCGGATTAGTGTAGGTTCTACGCTACCGGTGTATTGTGGATTTGTGTAGGTTCTACACTACTGTGTATGTCGGAATTTAGTTGTAGGTTCTAACACTTACCGGTGTATTGTCGGATTAGTGTTAGGTTCTCCGCTAATGGTGTATGGCGGATTTGGGTTAGGTTCGTCGCTTAACGGGGTATTGTGATTGTGTAGGTTCGTTGCTACCGGTGTATTGTCGGATTAGTGTAGGTTATACATACCGGGTTTATGTAAGATTAGTTTGGCAGTGGCTGTGGCATTCCATATCTTTTCGGAAATAAGCACAGTGCAGCATTACGTTTTGCAATACAGTGACGTGTGAAAACTCAACGAATTTATTTAAACTAGAGATGTCGTCTGTGTCCATGCTTGGAAAAAACTCTTAAAAGGGCCAGTTGGTTTAAATAAATAATACCTTGTAGAATAAGGCAACGAATTAGAGTAACAGAGAATCAGAAAGGAAACAGAACGTTACGGGGGAAATGGGAAAATTCGAAGAATGAGAGCGAATTGCGCCACATATGTTAGAAAAGTCCTTACCATAATGTCAAAGGGCCATCACCGGCTGAAGTATTTGGAGGTTTTGGTAATATAAAGAGAACTTTATACGTGAGTCACAATGTGGATTTATTTTTTCAACTGAGCTTCAACCATGTCGCTTACTGCAAGAGCCATATATTGTACAGGACAGCGACCAGGTTTGATAATGTCCAGTGATATTTACTTTTGTATGGGTTCCCGATCATGTATCCACTTACATTATCATCAACCAGCACTTTATTTAAAGCTCCAGTGATTAAGGTAAGCGACCTTTGAATGGTTCCACCTCCCCTTTTTAAGGCTCTCCAAGCTTTGTTACAGCTTATACAGGCTAAGAGGAGACAGCTAGGAAAAATAAACATTTGGTTTATTGCTGATGTCCATCTGTTTACACTCATGACGCCGCTGTTAAACTAATTAGAGACCAGGACGGAGAAAGAGAGCTAAAACAGACACTGCATTTCATGTTAGACTTACATCTCTAAGATTTCGAAACTATTGTAGTTTGGCGTTGGAGGTGACTACCTATTACTCGAATATAAGTCGATCAGGTATACCCGAGGTATCTATTTTTACATGAAAATTACTTAAAAATGATACTTATACTCTGATTACACTGGAGTATAAGTCGATGGTAGAAAGATTAGAAATTATGTTACAATGCCTTCTGATTTTGTATGTTTATGACGATTTTAGTGGCCCCTTTAAGATGGACAGCAGACTTCCCATACAGTAGTTCCCATACAGTAATAGCAAATCCAGTAATGTTATTAATGTATGGGGCAACTAGTAGGAATTCTGCTGTCCTTGAAAGGGCAACTAAAGCGCTCAAAACAATACAAAATCAGAAGGCAGCAATAGATACACTATGCCTCCTGATTCGGATTGTTTTGAGGCATTAGTTGCCCAGTAAAAGGGCCAATTCCAGATGTTTGGAAAACTCCCTGCAGGCTTTAGTGCTGGGAGATGTAGGTTCCAAAGCAGCTGACGTGGCAAGCACCCAGGGACAGGCCAAAACACTCGAAAGACAAATTCCGTTCAGTTTTCAGGGACACACCTGTATCAGTGATCAAGAGACCGTCTATATACAAGGAGTATTCCAAAATCTCATTACGGTTGTCCTTTGAAAGTATTACGCGATGCTCTCTCTTAGCTCTGAAGGCATTCCCCATCCTCAGCTAAGACAGAAGATGGAGAGGAATAAGTGCACATCAGTAAAAAGATAAATGTAGAAAACAGACATGTGTAATGTTTAGTGGCAAAGGGCAGAAAAGGAGTCCACCGCAACTTCCTCGATCGTACGCTACTTCGGTGAGCAAATCAAGCGGAATCATTATTTTAAAAGGAAATCATCCTTATTTCAATCCTTTAAAATCCAGTAGGCGCGGGAGACAAGTGGGATGGGGGGGGGGTGGTCTGATCGTTTCGGGCCGGCCCGAAAACTTACTCATTAGACTCCTGATGTGATGAGTAAGGTTAAACGCGTCAGACACCCAACCACTGTTCCCGGCAGCCTAGCTGGATTTAAAGGATTTGTTGAAATAAAGGATGTGATTCACTTTTAAATAATGATTGCCGTCTGGTTGATTCACCGAAGGTAGCGTACGATCGGAGGGAAGGTGCGGTGGAACTCTTTCTGCCTTTTTGCAATGATTAGACGGAGATGGCGACTTCTGGTCCGCAGCACACCCGATCGGCACTAACTGAATACACGGGGTAGGAAAAGGGGAAGCATTTGGGAGGAGACGGGAGCCGCCATATATTGCTTTACATTGTAATGGTTAGACAATGGGCCAGTAATAAAATATAAGAAAACAATAGTTGTGGTTTACTGTACCTTGACTCTTGCAAAGACTACGGAATTCCTTTCTTTACACGTCCTTTTGAATGTCCAAAGGAACGCAAACGCGTATCCTGACACAATGTTCCCCCATAGAGATTATTGGGTGAGCGGAAGGAGGAAGCCACCATGTCTGTTTTTATCAAGTATATTCAGGTCCTAAGTAGTTGGACCCGTTTCCGACTTGAACTCCAAGTTGTGAAGTTCAGAAGACCGGTTAGAACTTTTGGAGATCATAACTTGTGGTTATTTTCAATGATCTTTTTTAAAATTTGAGGGTTTCGAATATGGGCTTCTTTCAAGGGTTATTTTATGGAAAATGTTATGCTGAAACTCAAAAATAGGTTGCAGTAAGAAAGTTCTGTTCTAATAAAGTTTTGGTGTTAACCGGTCCATTCATGATTTCTAGGTGGATTACCGGTATTACTGGAATGATGGTCAACAGTTCCTTGAACCACACCAGCCCCCCTTGTACTCACTGCTGCAAGAAATGTCCAATGAAAAGGTGTTTGCAGCAACATAGAAGAAGTGTTTTCTGTGGTTTTAAAATGATCTCCATTGTAGGCAGTTACTGCCAAAGATTTAAAGGGGGACGATGAAGAATGGAAAATCTTTTATTAAAAAATGTGATAGAGACCATTTAAAGATATACGTTTAAAAAAAATAACTACTTTTCAGCTTTACCGCTGAACCCTATAAGAATTTTAAATTTTTTTGATAGCAGGTTTAGATTTTTTTTAGTAATAAAAAATTTGGAATTAAATGCAATTCAAAATTTTAAATAGAAATTTTTGGAAGTCTCGTTTGGTTGATGAAACGTTCTCAGTTTCAAAATATTCCTCAAATATCTATGGATCTCTCAGATTTTCAAAACTGGATGATCCAAATCGAAACTTGGTTTGTTTCCACACCGGGAGATAGTGAATTGCATTGCTGGGAAATCACCAGGTGCGCATCATTATTATTAAGAGAATGCTTGCCCACAGTTATATTAGTCAAGGAAAGAGGAGTAATGAGACTGAGCACATCTTCAGTAAAGTTATGCCGCATGCTGAGAATATATGCTACTAATATATTATGTATTTATATGATAAAGATGAGGCAAATTCATTTTTTTGCCGTTTGAAACCCTTAAAAAACAATTTTAAATTGTCCCCTGTTCTTGTACAGCCCTCCCAAATTGCCATTAACAGACTAGGTTTCCCAAGACTGCCCACCCTGTGGATATTCACAAGGCTATTTGGTCTAATGCTTGGGGCATGACAGCCATTTTAAATATTCTGTAATTTAGAGGGACTTTTTAAACAGTTCAGTAAAGTCGATATAAGTCCTGTATTTTGACAAAATTTGTTGGAGAAGCACTGAACGCACATCAAATCGCAAAAATGTAAAACGGTATTTGAATTATGTGTAAGAATTGACACCCAGGAAATAGACTTAAATTTCATGAATTCTCATTATTAGGTTGTTGAATGCAGTAAGAGAACAGGGAGTAAGTTCGGTGAGTACATATTACCATCTTCCTTTGCACCCGAAATGGTGGTGGTATGTAATTCTGTTGAGGGGGTGTCCTCAACTTTGCGGAGATGGTCCACACTCCAAAGCTGTGACAGGAAAAAAAAGGTTTTTGTGTAAAGCCGGTTAGACGAATTATAATCTGTGTATCTGTGGTACTTGATAAGATCAAACTGGGAACTGCGGTTGAGTTCTTAAAGGGGGAAACTAGTCACACGCCTGGCTTTAATTTGCTTAACGGCGGTTAATTAACTTAATTCCCAACAGATTCTTGTACAAGTCATTGGGAATTGAGAAGCCAGATGACTAGCAAAACGGCTTCAAGAAACATAAACTTCAAGTCCAGTTGAGCTAACTGAATATAAAGATATGTCTTTATACAACCTCCAATACTATGTTACTATGAAACTTGTTTATACAGATCTTATGGGCCTAGGGTATAAAGTTGGACTAGATGGAAACGTCTATCTTTATTACAACCTCCCATACTATGTTAATTGTAACTGTTATACGACAGTATGGGTAGGGTTATATAAAGTTGGACTAGATGGACGTATTATGCTTTATAACAACCTCCAATACTCTAGTCTATGAGGATGTATACAGACAGTATTGGGTGGGTATAAAGGTTGGGACTAGATGAACGTATGTCTTATACAAACCTCCAATACTATGTTACTATGTAACTTGTTGAGAACAGACATCGATGGGTCGGCCTATAAGGTTGGGAACTAGATGGACGATATCTTATAATCCCCAATACTTGTAGCCCTATGTAACTTGTTAGACAGGACATTAGGGTAGGGTATAAAGGTTGGACTAGATGACGTATTCTTATAACATCTCACAATACTATGTTACTATGTAACATGTTATAAGACATTATGGGTAGTAGGTTATGAAAGGTGTTGTGTTGTTGCGTAGATTGCTTCGTGTTTCTGTTGTTAGGACCTACAGTTGACTTGTTACTATGGAAAGTTTACAGAAGAGTGGGTAGTTTGTTGTTATACATTTCGATGGACTGTGGACTAGATGGACGTATGTCTTATACAACCTCCAATACTATGTTACTAGTAATGTTATACAGACATATGGGCTAGGGTATAAAGGTGGACTAGATGGAGTATTGTCTTATACAACCTCCAATACTATGTTACTATGTAACTGTTATACAGACATTATGGGTAGGTATAAAGGGTGGACTAGATGGAAGTATGTCTTATACAACCTCAAATACTATTTACTATGTAACTGTTATACAGACATATGGGTAGGGTATAAAGGTTGGACTAGATGGACGTTATGTCTTTATACAACCTCCAATACCTATGTTAACTATGTAACTGTTTATACAGACATTATGGGTAGGGTATAAAGGTTGGACTAGATGGACGTATGTCTTTATACAACTCCAATCTATGTTACTATGTAACTGTTATACAGACATATGGGAGGGTATAAAGGTTGGACTAGATGGACGTATGTCTTTATACAACCTCCAATACTATGTTACTATGTAACTTTATACAGACATTATGGGTAGGGTATAAAGGTTGGACTAGATGGACGTATGTCTTTATACAACCTCCAATACTATGTTACTATGTAATGTTATACAGACATTATGGGTAGGGTATAAAGGTTGGACTAGACGGACGTATGTCTTTATACAACCTCAATACTATGTTACTATGTAACTGTTATACAGACATTATGGTAGGGTATAAAGGTTGGGACTAGATGGAAGTATGTCTTTATACAAACTCCAATACTATGTTACTATGTAACTGTTTATACAGACATTATGGGTAGGGTATAAAGGTTGGACTAGATGGATGTATGTCTTAACAACCTCCAATACTATGTTACTATGTAACTGTTATACGACATTATGGTGAGGGTATAAAGGGGACTAGATGGACGTTATGTCTTTATACAACCTCCAATACATATGTTACTATGTAACTGTTAACAGGACATTATGGGTAGGGGTATAAAGGTTGGACTAGATGGACGTATGTCTTATACAACCTCCAAACTATGTTACTATGTAACTGTTATACAGACATTATGGGTAGGGTATAAAGGTTGGACTAGATGGACGTATGTCTTTATACAACCCAATACTATGTTACTAGAACTGTATACAGACATTATGGGTAGGGTATAAAGGTTGATTAGATAGACGTATGTCTTTATAACACCTCCAATACTATGTTACTATGTAATGTTATACAGACATTATGGGTAGGGTATAAAGGTTGGACTAGATGGACGTTGTCTTTATACAACCTCCAATACTATGTTACTAGTAACTGTTATACAGACATTATGGGTAGGGTATAAAGGTTGGATTAGATGGACGTATGTCTTTTAACCTCCAATACTATTTACTATGTAATGTTATACAGACATTATGGTAGGGTATAAAGGTTGGACTAGAGACGTATGTCTTTATACAACCTCCAATACTATGTTATATGTAATGGTTAGACAGACATATGTGTGGGGTATTAGGTTGGGATGGTTGGACATAATCTTTATTTACCTCCAATATTATGTTATTATGGGCCATATTATATAGGCACGTTATCGCTATTTGCATATTATTTCTTTAACGAATGTTTACCACGATTATAGTGCACAATCATGGGCGTTCATTTACTATCGTATAATTGTGATTTCGATCGTAGGTTAATGATCGCGATCATAATTGTATGATAGCACATACAATACCATTGCAGTACTATCCATACGCATGTTGCAGATACAGAGGATTATTGAATATGGACCTACATATGTTTGGGGACTCACTTCACTTTACTGTTGTGCTGTAGAGGTCTACCTAACAGCACAAATATTAATGTCTTGTACTTACTTTACAAGCTCGGCAGTTTGTGTGACAGTGGGATGATCCCAGTTTTACCATCATGGAGAATGGTGTCTCTCTTCACAATTATTCCATCTGGGGACTGCAAAAAAAGAGAGACCTGGCATATTGAAAGTCATATCTTGGAAATTTATATCCAATCATTGGGCTGATGGACTCTGTAATAACGTGTAGGAGGGTCCAGCCTGAAAGGATTACTGATAATTATTGGTTTCATGGGTGTGCAACTGATGCAAAAAGGGGGGGGAAAGGGTGACATAAAGATGTATAATAGAGAGGAGATGATCCAGCATGTCGAATGGGACAACAATTGGTGTTAAAAACTATCTAGACACGACATGAAATGCATCACCTGACACGTTTCAAGATAACCCATAACATATAATGTCGTATCCAGATTATTTTTAGACATAGAAAATATTAAAAAAAGGTTTTTGAAGGAACCAGAAATTGCCTCCATTTTACTATTTGATACCAATCTATATCCAGTTCTGTAGTAAGGGTGCCCAGAACTTTGAAAATAAGTATTTTTTTTCCTTTTTACCCCCTTTTGTTGAGGTACGCAACAAGGAAGTTTGGCTACTGCATGCTGGGATTGATTCTTCTTGTACAATAATGGACACACATTTTTAAAGAAATTCAGAGACAGATACAGAGACAAGTTCTAAAAATATTGAATTTCTGTTCTAATTATCGAATGTCGAATACGGAAGCTCGAAAGCTCATGCGTGTGAAGGAAGTGACTTTTTTTTAAGTTCTGGATATTTGTACGTTTTCCCCAGACCATTTCCCAGATCCCAGAACCATGTACAGTAAGTTACCATTACTATTTTATCCTTATTCTTTCAAACTATTTGTCCCCGTTGACTTTAATGGGTCTGATTTTGGATTTTTGAATTTTTTTACTTTTTCGGAAGTCTAAAAATCCAAAATCGGACCAGATTTTTGGAAATTCAACTATCTCTACTTACCACAAATTCAATGACTAGTGTTTTCGAGATTGGCTTCATTTTGTAGTCCATGGAGTAAACACGAAATAGAACTGTGGAGAAATAGACAAACAAGTTCATTTAGACTTTCCCTGGGGAAATATTATTGTATTTTTGCAATTTAGATTTTAATATTCTTTTTCAGGAACTATGAGCTGCATTTATAAAACTTTAGTTTTTAAAGGTTTTCTTTTGAATAGAATATGAGAAAAGGAGAAGTTTAAAGGTAAAAAATAATAAAGAACATGGATTCTAGCAATTAATTTAAACAGGGATCTAAACTTTAATAACAAAATCTTTCAGAATATAACACCCAAGAACCCTTTTTTCTTGATTCCAAATGTCTTTTTCTGTTGCATCCAAACCCTGAAAATAAGGGTTTCATATTCTCAAAGTCCCAGTTTGTGAAGAAAGCCAAATAACCAGAAGGGAACAGTTTAGCCATCACATGAAATAAAAGGTGAGCATTAAGGTTACATTCTAAATGGCAGTTCAAGACGACTTCATATGGAAAATTGCCCAATCTATCATTCTCTATTCAAGAACCATAACTGCAAAATGGGATATAGACCATATAAAGATTCTAAATTTTGATTTAATGGGATTTGTAAGGCAGTTGTTCTTGTCTATTCTAAGTGTTGTCAACACTTTATTCAGACAGTATCTGATATATTATAAAGAAGAACTGTAGAGGTTGTTACCTTGAGATCCGGGTGTGTAGATAGTCTTGTCAGTCTGGATGAAGATGTATCCACTGTGATAGGACACCAAGACGACCTTCTCCAACTTACATGAAGGTGAATTCACAGAGACAACTACATACTGTTTTTTTCTTGGTTCGTTAGGTAATTGATCAGCAGGAATCTAATGGAAGAATAAAATAATAAGTCTAGCACAGTGACATATAAATCAATGGACAAGGAACCCTCACACTACAGTTTATGACAGTTTAGTCTCCTCTCTTTCTAACTCACCTTCACTGTGGCTGTTCCTAGGAAATTATTGTTGTTATTCAGGGAGACTTTAGTTGTTACAAGATTTATTTTCTTCTGAGGAAATTCCTGGATCAGGATATCAGCATCAAATGGAGCGTTATGTCCTTGGGCATCTACTACAATGGTCTCTTCACTCGCCACACGTAGCACATTGGGGGTTATCAGGGTACATCTGCAAGGAGCAGTTAAAAACACGTCATGTTATCAGTGTTACTAACTATTAAATATGACTATAAGTTATATCTGTTGTATTCAATTAGATCAACTGGACTTGAAGTTTAGTTCTTGAAGACGTTTCGCTAGTCATCCGACTGGCTTTCTCAATTCAGAATGACTTGTACAAGAATCTGTGGCAATTATGTACCCTGGAAAATCCCAATTAGCATATCACAGCCAGGTGTAAGGGCGTGATTGGATAGTGGCTAAGAGGTGTTATAGGAACGCCAGGACGCTGTCAAAACAGCATTTTTTCTGGGCATTCTATAACACCTCTTGCCACTATCCAATCACGCCCTTAACACCTGGCTGTGATATGCTATTGGGATTTTCCAGGTACATAATTGCCACAGATTCTTGTACAAGCCATCTGATTGAGAAAGCCAGTCGGATGACTAGCGAAAGTCTTCAGAATTAAACTTCATGTCCAGTTGAATCTAATTGAATACACAGAAATACCATGACCTGGATGAATGAATATTACAGATATACCATGACCTGGATGGATGAAATTTACAGATATACCATGACCTGGATGAATGAGAATATTACAGATAGACCATGACCTGGATGATGAATATTACAGATATACCATGACCTGGAGGATGAATATTACAGATATACATGACCTGGATGGATGAATATAAGATATACCATGTTGTATTCAATTAGATCAACTGGACTTGAAGTTTAGTTCTTGAAGACGTTTCGCTAGTCATCCGACTGGCTTTCTCAATTTAGAATGACTTGTACAAGAATCTGTGGCAATTATGTACCCTGGAAAATCCCAATTAGCATATCACAGCCAGGTGTTAAGGGCGTGATTGGATAGTGGCTAAGAGGTGTTATAGGAACGCCCAGGAACGCTGTCAAAACAGCATTTTTTCTGGGCATTCCTATAACACCTCTTAGCCACTATCCAATCACGCCCTTAACACCTGGCTGTGATATGCTAATTGGGATTTTCCAGGGTACATAATTGCCACAGATTCTTGTACAAGTCATTCTGAATTGAGAAAGCCAGTCGGATGACTAGCGAAACGTCTTCAGAAGTAAACTTCAATCCAGTTGATCTAATTGAATCAACAGATAACCATGACCTGGATGAATGAATATTACAGATATACCATGACCTGGATGGATGAATATTACAGATATACCAGACCTGGATGAATGAATATTACAGATAGACCATGACCTGGATGAATGAATATTACAGAATTACCATGACCTGGATGGATGAATATTACAGATATACCATGACCGGGATGGTTAAATTATGATTACCATGACCTGGATGAATGAATATTACAGATACCATGACTGGATGGAGAATATTACAGAATACCATGACCTGGATGGATGAATATACAGATATACCATGACCTGGATGGATGAATATTACAGATATACCATGACCTGGATGGATGAATATTAAGATATACCATGACCTGGATGAATGAATATTACAGATATACCATGACCTGGATGATGATATTACAGAATACCATGACCTGGATGGATGAATATTAACAGATATACATGACCTGGATGAATGAATATATTACAGATAGACCATGACCTGGATGATGAATATACAGATATACCAGACCCGGATGAAGAAATTACAGATATACCATGACCGGATGGATGAATATTACAGAATACCATGACCTGGATGAATGAATATTACAGATATACCATGACCCTGGATGAGATTGAATATTACAGATAGGACCATGACCTGGATGGATGAATATTACAGATAGACCAGGACCCGATGGATGAAATAATATTACGATAACCATGACCTGGATGAATGAATATTACAGATAGACCATGACCTGGATGGATGAATATTACAGATAGACCATGACCTGGATGGATGAGAACCTTCACAAGCATGACTATAATTTCTGTAACCAGATAAAACATCATAGGCCATAAAGTCACAGATTGTGTGCTGACTTCCAACGTGCTGGCAAAGGTGTTACTGTATAATGTTCTGGGCTGCCACCATCCTGGGTCCCAACTATAACATGTCTAATGTGTCCTTTGAAAGTCAGTGTCTACTGTTCTCATGGTGGCATGTCCACCCCCCAAAATTCTAAAAGTAAGACTATGAATATGAATTTTTAAAATTGCGTAGAGTTAATGGAACTTAAATGTGGGGGTGAAGTACATCAGTAGCAGTTTTAACCATGTGTATGTATGTAGGTATGTATGTATGTATGTATGTATGTATGTATGTATAGTTTATTTATAAAGCGCTGTACAATAACATAATACAATAAAGTCATAAAAGGGGGGCAAATACATAGATAGTTCAATATTATAATATATATATTATATAAATATAAGTGCCACAAGAGGAAAGGAGGTCCCTGCCCTGTAGAGCTTACAATCTAGTTAGGTGGGTAACCATGTGTACCTAGTCTTAGTTCTAAAACATTTCATTCTTCATCCCCAATAATTGGTTACTTGCGGGATCTTGTGTGACTGATTGAGTGTGTTGTGCCCTAGAATGCTACCTAAGCCAAGTAGCTTTTATATGTATATTTCTAAAGCGGGATATTAGCTTTACAATCTTCTGCTTTAATTGGACGACAGCCCAGCCAATGAGGACATGCAAGTTCCTGCAGAGTGCGCATTCTCATGGAATTGGTCAGAGGTGACACCTTGACCATAAAAAGCATGAATGAGGTTTAGGTGGCAGTGTTGGGTACAACACACAAGAATGAATGAATGCATGTAAGCAGGATTTATGTGTTTGTGGTGCTGTATAACTTCAATCCAGTACTTGTTTTACTGAAGCTCAGTCCCTCAGCCCCTACCAGACTATCTGACTCTTTTGTGACTTTCGCACCAATTCAGCCCAATAATGCCCGCTATAGCATCACCCACTTAGGCACTTGATTGACAGCAGAAATGTTAAATGTTTCAGACTGGATATCTAACAAAAATAGAGGCCCTATCAACTAGAAAAATGGTCCAGTGATATTAGGGAAGAATAATAGTTTCCAGTAATAGTACATATCCTTTAAGAGGAATAGTAATGGTAAGTTCTATTCCTTTCTGGTAAACTGATCTGCCTCCTCCCTCTGCAGAGGAGGAAGCAGGTAAAACAGCAGTCAATCATTGGGGCCAGCTTACTCTGCCAGAATGAAGTGCAATAAATATCCTTAAATATCTGGTTAGTAATGCAGGTAATAAAGTGCAAAATATATCACTGGGGTTGGGGGCAGGTAACTGACAATTTACCAGGTTTTTTTGCGTGTGGACATGGCCTTTATATTTTGCAATAAGGATTGTCGATGAATTACCCCCATCAATTTTCCCGTTCTTCATCTGCAGCATCCAATCAGATGCTATCAAATGTTTTCTAATGGGGTCCATACACGGACCAATCCCGATTGTACAATCACAATTGATCCAGTGAAAAATTTTCCATTGACCCAATAGGGAAAAAAAGTCAGAAGATTGTACAATTGGCTATACACAAACTGACGATCGTACAATATGGAAAAATCCCGATATCGTACGAAAGGGATTGGTGAGTGTATTGCCTCCATAAATGTAGCAGATCAGTAAAAAGGTATCATCTGATTGGTTGAGGCATATTAATCACCCATATGCAAACTGATGTAACTCTTATTGAATAAGCCTGAATGTCTCTGGAAATAGCAAGGCACATCCACACAGGGCAGTCTGTATCTCCACAATTTCCTTTGATTCCATTGTAGTTAAAAGTGAAGGATACCAGATGGGTATTTGGTTTAGTTTGACAAAGTACAAAATTATTAAAATGATAAATAACCAGGAAAAGAATTACTGGAATTCAAAAGGTCCAGGGGAAGAACCGCATTACGCAACTAAAAGGTATTTAAATAAATAGGCAGGAAAGTCCTTTCACAAAAAAACCTCGCTTAACCCTCTGTTTCTTTTGTATAAAGATCCGTTACATAACAATGGCATTAACTATTAATATACTTAAACTCCGTGTTTTAACATACAACATAAAGAACCCTACATCTTTGGGTTCTATAACCAACTGATCCACAACATCCCATGCAGTTCATAAAATGTAAATAAATAATAAAACCCTTTGGCTGAAGAGCTTGCAATCCAATGCGGCAAATTCAGATAAAGGCCTTAAGAAATGAACCTATTGGACTAAAGACCTTAACCTTCCATTCTGCAGATACACAGACACAAGGGAGACTGTTAGAGAGGAGCACAGCTTGCCAGGTTATTTATAACAAGAAGTTTGTGGTGTTGTAATAGAGTTTAGTTATGGGCAACATTCACACTCTGATGGGGAAATAGAGTTAATATAACAAGATACAGATCTGTCCAAGATACTGATGAAGAGGTTAAGTATTTGTATCCATCCCATACTCACTGTGGTTGGCCGTAGGATCCAGCAATGAGGAGAAGCAGAGCCAGACAGAGACTCCTACACCCCATGATGTAGACTGGCTAATGTGCAGCCTGGACAGGGGATTTAAATGAATTGGATCTGGGAGGGACAAAGCAATCAGTCCTATCAGGTACTGGGAGGGGAGACGGGATTATTTCCCAATTCACATTTCCAGTAAGGGCAGCAATTGTTTAAAAACAAGAAGGAATAACCTGTGTCCTTCATGGGGCTGGTACACAAACACACACACAATTGCTGGAAAACATGCTGGATTACAAAAATGAAACTGCCATTTAACAGAAATACCTGGGCCTTTTGCAACACCAAAGATAATTCTTACTGGGATTTTATTCAATGGCTTTGGTCTCATTAGTAAAAGGGAAGGTAAACCCCTCAAATGAAAAATAGTATATAGATAAATTACCACCCAAACCAAATCTGAGAGATGTAAGTCTAACCTGAAATTGTGGTGTTCTGTTTCCTGGTTCTTCAAGTTAGCAGCTGTCAGTCATGGATATAATAGCTGACATAATTCTCTGAGCATGCTTGAAGAGCTTTAAGAGCAGGTGGAAACCTTTAAAGAGGCAGGGTGAAGGGGGAGAAGAACAGAAGAACGTCTCTCAGCTAACTATTGTGCTTTTTGGGTCTAGGGATGTTTTTTCATTTTAAGGAATAACATAGTATACCTTAGTATCTTTAAGTATCTTTGAAGCTGTGCCAAGCCAAATTTGAAGCCCCTTTAAGGCCAACACACACCTTAAAGGGTATGTCCACCCTTGAAATAAATTTTTGCTATAACAATCCCCCTGTCCCCCCAGCCCCAACCGCTATATTTATTTTATTAGAAAGCTCCCCAAATTTTACTTACCTCCCCTCTTTCCTCCGCCGCGCTGCCGGCCCTCTGCTTGTGAGAAAATGCAAGCAGAGGGGTGGGACCGGCAGTCGCGTCTGTGATTGGCTGAGCGGCAGCCAATCACGGACGCAGCTGCCAGTCATTCAGTGTGGCGGAGGAAAGAGGGGAGGTAAGTAATGTTTGGGGCACTTTCTAATAAGATAAACATAGCGGTTGGGGCTGGGGGGACAGGGGGATTATTATAGCAAAAGGGTTTTACACTAGGGGGAGGGAATCCTATTTGGGAGGGAGAGGGAGGGGGAGGGAGGGGGAGAAGGGCTGCAGTACGCATGCCAAACTTCTCCCAGAGGCCAGGTAGGAGGCAGAGTCCTATATGGAATATGGAATCCTCCTGGTGGGCAGTTTTTGGGACTTTGTGGGGGGACTACAGGAGAACCATATGGAGCTGGGATGTGAGGTAAGGATTAAACTACACTACACAATGGGGCCAGTAGTGGGAGGGATTATAGTTTTGGGATTGGACATGCCCTTTAACCACATACCATGAAAAGGTCCAGAGCAAGAACCACACTGAAGAAGAGCATGCATTAATAATAGAAATATATAAACAAAACTCTTAAATACAATAATAAATAAACCACAAATAGTAAAACAAAATGAAACCACTGAATGCCCTACATGAAAATAAGATATCCAACAAGCCCAAAGACTGTCAGTAGCAAACTATCAACCACAATACGTTAGCCTTGAAATCTGCATGGAATAGACATTTAACAATATCGCTCCATAACCATAGTATCTGTAAAGCATTATTTAGACAATCCCTAAAACTCTGCTGGCACTGAAAGCGTTAATGGCAATACTCTGGGAAAAGTGCTGGCACTGAATGGTTAATGGCAATATTCTGGGAAAGTGCTGGCACTGAATATATTAGTAGGAAAGTCTGCTGGCACTGATGGGTTAATGGTGATACACCCAGCTACCTTTGCATGCCACCTGGCTGGAGAAAATTTCTGGGGAGAACACTGGTGCCACTAACCATGCATCCACTGACCTTTTAATCGGTATTTCATAGGTGGCCAATGATGCTGAGTACTTATATATGCCCACCTGCCCTACCTGGTACAGCGTGTGCCTCTTACCAACTATTAAAGTGGTCTCGCTATAGAGAAACATCCACAGAAAAATTGAGCAGGGAAACCTAGCTCCAAGAGTTAGGCTGGCCAATCTCGGGGGGGGTTGAGGGGAGGGGGTGTGTGGGGGTGGTAGGGTGCCTAGGGCACCGAGATGGCTAGAAATGGTCCTGCTAATAGGTACATTCACAAGATAACTAATCCCTGTTTTATCTCACCATGAAGGATCTACTATCGAGCTTTGAATGGAGTGGCAGCGGTATGACACCATGTCAGCCAGCACACCCCAGATAAAGGTGAGAAAACGTTGCATTATGCGGTGACTACACCAGAAGGTTGTGCAGACCACATTTTAGCTTAAGGGAAGTTGGTCTGACCTAAAAAAAAACAGTGACCCAATAATGTGTTGGACATAAAAAATTCCTGTCCTCCTCTGCCTCCTCCACCACCATCCTGTCTTCCTCCGCCTCCCCCAACCCCATCCTGTCTTCCTCCGCCTCCCCCAACCCCATCCTGTCTTTGTCTGCCTCCCCCACCATTATTCTGTCTTCCTTCACCTCCCCCAACCCATCCTGTTTCCTCCGCCTCCCCCAACCCATCCTGTCTTTGTTTGCCTCCCCCACCTTATTCGTTTCCTTCACCTCCCCCACCCCATCTGTCTTTCCTCCGCCTCCCAACCCCATCCGTCTTTGTCTGCCTCCCCCACCATTATTCTGTCTTCCTTCACCTCCCCCAATCCCATCCTGTCTTCCTCCGCCTCCCCCAACCCCATCCTGTCTTTGTCTGCCTCCCCCACCATTATTCTGTCTTCCTTCACCTCCCCCAACCCCATCCTGTCTTCCTCCGCCTCCCCCAACCCCATCCTGTCTTGTCCTGCTGCCTCCCCCACCATTATTCTGTCTTCCTTCACCTCCCCAACCCCATCCTGTCTTCCTCCGCCTCCCCCAACCCCATCCTGTCTTTGTCTGCCTCCCCCACCATTATTCTGTCTTCCTTCACCTCCTCCAACACCATCCTGTCCTCCTCTGCCTCCCCCACCATCATCCTGTCCTCCTCCGCCTCTTCCACCACCATCTTTCCTCTGCCTCTATCCCCATCCACTCCACTATTTCCATTGTTGCGACTGATGCTTCCACCACCTCTTGCAGCAGCCCAAATGGACAGAGATGAGGGGCTGGTTGGTGTAGATACAGTTAGAAACTATGAAAGTATTTTAATGAACTTGCCATTACCACATCTGCTGGAAGACTGTTCCACAAGTAGAGAAAGGGACTCTGCATGTGGCCATGCAGTTTTGATACTGTTGTAGGCTTCCGATGAAGAGTCACATGAGACAGATTTTTTAGGCTGTGCTGTGTGTCTTGTTTCATTTCTATTAATATTAACATAAAGAAGGCTATGTTTAAAGTTATTGCATGGTGAACCATTGATATTAATCCTGAAAGGGATTCTACTAAGACTAGAATTGCAATCCTTGAAAGGGTATGTCTACTCTTTTTTTTTTTCTTAACTATAATTTTTTTTAGTTTACTTGAAGAACACGAGGTAAAGGAGCTATGTCTTACCTCCAGTTCTTCAATTAAAACAGTCAGGAGAGAGGAGTTCTTCAATTAAACGTAAAAAGCAATAGTTAAGAAAAAGAGTGGACATAACCTTTAAAGGGATTCTACTGATTCAGTTGTAGTGATCCTTAAAGAGATTTTACTGAATCTCCAATTGCAATACTTGAATGGATTCTACAGAGTCTAGAATTGCAATCCTTGAAAAAGTTTTACTAAGTCTTGGATTGCAATTGAAATCCTTAGAAAGATTGCAATTCTTAAAGGGATTATACCGAGTCTAGATTTGTAATGTTTCACATGTAGAACAGGTATTTAAAAAGTCTAAATTGAATAACAACAGATAAATAACTATTTTTAAAGTTTAAATCAAAGTTCCAGGGAAATTCCAATATTTACTAAAATCAAATGTTTGTTTAACTATCAGTAAAGTAGGATGGTGCAACCATATCCCGTATTGTCTGTAGAATGTTAGTACCTACAAATGTGCTGCTTTACCAGAATAAAGAGGTAATGGATCTCAACATTTTGTTTCTGTACAGTGTGCAAAAAGAGAATCCTAGTGCACATCCAGTTCAATTTAAACTGCTTACATGCTTTCCCATTGTAATTGCTTTAGGCTTGCCATTCTTTATGGACACATGAAAGCAATTAGTTCAATAATTTTGACAAAGTATTTTAAGCCCAGATACCACTTCAAGAGCGTGGAAGTAACCCTTTCTACTAGTACTATATAAATCGCTCTCTATACTTCTGGCTCAAAGTATCCCCTAGAGGAAAAACGGGTTGCTGGCCATTAGCCCGGCGAATCGGGCAATGAGCTGCGACCTAACGCCCAATGAAGCACCCATGCACACACACCCCTGCCCGAAATTGCGAGTGTGTAAGCTTAACTATCTTGCTTTAAGAACTTTACTCAACTGATGACATGACTTACCTTACCTTGGGTGGAGTATACAAATCCAAGTATTCCCTACCCCTATTGTAACACACAGTACATATATAATTTATAAAATGGGATTGTGTGCATTTGCACATTTTAGTTTGCAACTAGTGACCGATTTTCTGAAATAGTTTTTTTTTGTTACAATGGGTAAGTCATGTGCTCACTGCTCAGTTGAGGAAGGACTGCTCTTTGTAGATATATCATATGTAAGATTACACTGGGGGATGGTGACATCAGCCTATTAAATTGAGTAGACACAACCGTATTACAAAGGGAAGAACAGACAAGTAATTGTATGTACTGAGCATTATCAAACACAAGCAATATTTCATCATCTTCCCCATGGGTATAAAAGACTCAATAAATCTTGAGAACGTAATATAATAAAAAGCGAATGGGATTTTTAGATTAATGGCAACATGTACCGTATTTCTAAAAATCAACTGATCCTGGATCAATAATCTACCGCCATAGACTTCCTACAGGTGGAAAATTTCCTTTGGGAGGTCCCACAATGATCTCTCCCCATACAGAGCATATATAGGAAGGTCAATATTTGGTATAGTATTTGAGGTTGAATTAAGTTATATGACCATCTAGTCCAACCTACTCAGCATGAGGGGGGATCCTTCCTGACTCCAATCGGAAATATCCCAGGATCAACTAGTTTATATGTCAATACCAGTAACCTGCAACATTCCCTATTGTAGTGTATTTGGGAATTGTTGCAAATTAACGAGTAGATTTCGATTTGTAAACATTCGGTTGAGGTTTGTCGCCCAATGGGCCCATACATGGCACGATTGACGTCACAAATCGGCGCTTATACACATCATGTGTCGATCTCTATGTATATGAACCTTAACAGCTGTTCATCTGGTTTATTTTACCTACAATTTCTGGGTGGTTAACAAGAAGCATTTACTATTTAAAGGGCATATTCATCCTAAAATAAACTCTGCTTAGAGATGTTTATCACCCCCCCCCCCCAACCTAGGTTTTGCATTATCTATAAGTTCCAAAGATGCCCCTTACCTGACCCAATCCCTTGCCACTCCTCCTCTGCTCTGCAACTGACAGCCGCTCCACTTTCTGGTCATGGCTGCCATGGTCTAAAGGTGCGATGTGACATCACGCTCAATCACCTGACAGCCGTGACCAGGAAGAAGAGCAAGTGTCAGCCCAGAAGCCCTCTGCTTCAGTTTTTGCTTGAAACAAGTTCGAAACAGGATCAGTGGGCGGTGCCCAGACGGCAAGGGACCGGGGCAGGTAAGTCTTTGGAACTTAAGGATAATGCGAAACCTATGTTGGGGTGGAGGTGGGGGTTTAACGTTTATAAGCAAACTTTAGACTTAGATTGTTTGTGTTTGTTCAGCGGTTGGACAGGTTTGGGTCAGAGTCCCAATATCATTGTGTAAATTTGCCAAGTGCAGGGTTGAGGCGAAGTAAATGATTTCTAGTGGAAGGATAATGCAGAGATAGAGGTAATCAGGAGACACAAAAAAAGATTAAAACAGGCAGAGGTTTTAAGGATGAAAAATTGAGAATATGGAAAAATGTGCAAGTAAATTGGAAAATAGAGAAATGTTCTACCAACGCTATAGGTTGGAACAAGTCTCTTTGGCTGCAGAGAGGTGTTACGATTGGTGAGGGGCTCCTGAGGGGCGGAGCTGCTATGGTCCACATCAGTGACATCATAGGCTATTTTTAATCGCAGAGAAGGTGGAGGATTCACCTCCATGTACTTACATCCCTCTCTGGATTGAAAGAAATGAACAAGCCTTAGAGGGTGGGGGGTGTAGGCAACTGAGCCTGACAATCTTCTTTCTGGAATACACACAACTTCACTGTCATCAATTAACACTAGGCAGTGGTGTTTAACCTTCAGGTCACATTTGTATTGTTCATATCATTCTTTATTGTGTTTATTAGACAAATCGTTTGTGGACATTGACCATAAACCTTCTAGAGTTCTCCTTGTTGTGATCCATGATCTATATAGTGCAGATCTTTGTAATGGATGGTCTCTTCATAAAGGGAAGAGATGGGCGAACTTCCAAAAATCCGTCCGCAAATTTCCGAAAAGTCAATGGGGGAAAAGGTTTGTAAATTTCTGCCTTAAATGAAGGGTTTAAATAGCAGTTGTAACTTACTGTAACTGGCTTTGGGACCTGGGAAATATTCAGAGGAACACGTCCCCGCGGGAAGAACAGCAAAAAAAACGGAAGTAGTGAACATGCGCGCTACTTCCGGTTTCTGCAGGCTATTTTTGGTAATCCTCGATCTGCCGATTTGAGAATCCCAGAACGTTCCAGGATTCGCAAATCGGCCTTTCAAGGATTCCCAACCGGCCGAAAGTTCCCCTGCCCTTAGTAGGACCATTGTGGCCCTTACAAGGACCCAATGGGGCTTGAACCGGGCTCCCCTCCCCGGCACTTATAAGTGCCCTTGTGGCCCTTGGTAGGGCCCTTGTGGCACTGACAAGTGCCCTTTGAGTCTTAAGGGGTCCCTGCAGCTCAAACCGAGACCCCCTCACCAGCACTTAGAACTGAGTGCCTTTGTTGGGGGTCCTGCAGCTCTAAACCAGGACCCCCATTGGCTCTTAAAACAGCCCTTGGGGGGCATATCTTCTTTCTTCCCAGCCGGTGACACCAACTCCGCTGATCACTGTGCCATCACTGTGATGACTTCTGAGCTCCGCGGGGTTTGCACCTCTGGTCAATATTTCAATGCTTGCAATCATATGATCACACATTAACCAATCATCTTTGAATTCTATTATTATTATCTTATTATAAATATACTATTATATTATATCGCTCTTGGCAGTATCATTCGACCACAATAAAGGATGGTTATCAGTAATGACCAATATCGATCCTTTATATATACAGCCCTGAGTGTAAAGTTATTATATATATATATATACTCTATTATATTATATTATATTATATCCCTCCTGGCAGTATCATTCGACCACAATAAAGGATGGTTATCAGTAATGACCAATATCGATCCTTTATATATACAGCCCTGAGTGTAAAGTTATTATATAATATACTCATTATATATATTATATCTTCCTGGCAGTATCATTCGACACAATAAAGGATGGTTATCAGTAATGACCAATATGATCTTATATACAGCCCTGAGTGTAAAGTTATTATATATATATACTCATTATAATTATATTGCTCCTGGCAGTATGATTCGACCACAATAAAGGATGGTTATCAGTAATGACCAATATCGATCCTTTATATATACAGCCCTGAGTGTAAAGTTATTATATATATATACTCTATTATATTATATTATATCCCTCCTGGCAGTATCATTAGACCACAATAAAGGATGGTTATCAGTAATGACCAATATCAAACCTTTATATATACAGCCCTGAGTGTAAACGTTCATTTGCTCCATCCAAGGTCTCATTATTATCATTATTATCCACCAATAGGACTTATTGACTTTAACATTTATTAAGAACATTTTGGACTAATTACATTATTTTGAATTTAATAATAAACGCTTATTATCGCTTAAAGGAGAACTAATCCCAAATTTTTAGATTCTATAATCTAGAAAGATCCCCCGCAATGAACGCAGATAAACTGTAAATCAACCCTCCATTCAATGTCCTTAAAATAAATGTAACACTTTTTCACTTTTCCTTGAGTCAGTCACATGCTCCCTTGCCTAATCTGTCCTGTAACAGGATTGGCTAGTTGGGCGTGACCATCAGCAGCAGCTTAGCTAATTATCTTGTGTCCCATAATCCTCAGTTGATGGTGATGTCAGACCTCAAGGAGGTTACTAGAAGCAAGGGAGCATGGACAATGTGTTTCCAAATCACATACGCTGGAATTTTAGACTATTGCGCAAGCGGAAAGTAATGTGCGGGATTTTCATGTGCGTTGCTGTCCGGTACAAAATTTGCTGGAAATGATTGGCAGATTTTATTTCATTTATTCTGGCAACCTCAGCTAACATGATTTTCCTCCAGGGGCCAGCTGGGGAAGTTCTCCCTAAGAGTGGAGGAAATTTCTGTAGATACATTCATAAAATGTCTTAGATGGGTAGCGTGGATAATGGAAACATTTCAAGTAACAAGCTACAGGGAGGAAATCATTAATGCCTTAGGATTTGTAACACATTTCCAACAGCGATAAAAGTGGAACTTCAGCCGTTGTTAAACAACTGATCGCGCTTATGCAGTAAAGATACGCATGATCAGCTGTTTTAAAGGCCGGAACCAAAACGACAGAACGTTTAAATAGTTGATCGCTCAGATCATTACGGCATAATCCACTGAAGAGTGGAACGCTGTGCCCTAAAAACTGAATTTACCAAAGGCTTTGTGGCTGATATTAAATAGGGTTGGACAATAATCAATAAGTCCCCGGGAGGCCTTAAATAAAATGGCAAAAATTGTTGCAAAGTCTGCACCATCAGAGAGCGAATGTTTTTTAATGCTGAATTTGGGAAATTCATCACGATTTGCCGCAAGCCTTCAAATGTTACCACAAAGTCAATCAAAACCGTCTCGAAATAGTGATCGTGATTGTCCATGAATAACCCCAAGTAAGTTGCTATCGCTCAACAATTAAACTAACTTAAAGTGGGTCTGGACTGACAGTAATGGAGGCGATAACGTGACAATAGCAATCAAACGATATTGGGATATTCCGATATTGGACCACGATCCCATTGTGCAGCAATCTGTCCAAATCTTTTCCCTTATGCTGAGGCCACAGTACAACGTACCGGAACTCTGCGTTAACGTGCGCTATTGTGTGTGCGTTTCCAGTGCGATTTTGCACGTGGTCGCTCTGTGATTCCCCAATGTTGCGCTACATGATCGCATGCGATTGCGTCAAATAAATGGTGATCACATGTGCTCCCAAAACTCGCAGCGCACCTAGTGTGGCGAGACCAATTGGAGTGAATCGGATTGCAAGGTAAAGCGCGGTACAGTGGTGTCCCTAGGGTTTTTGAAAACTGAAACAATATTTAAATGCCGCAGCGGCAAAGTGGGTGTGGTTTCACGTGTGGGCACGTTTTTTTTGCCAGTTATTTATACAGTTCTCCATTGTTATAACACAAACATATATGTTGGTGCAACTGGTACATTACATTAGAAATCCCTACCATACGTTCTTTAGAATAAAAGACGTTGGCCAAAAGATTTGTAAGCCGGCCACCACGTCAAGGTAGACTCTCCCAGCAGGGCCCTATCTAACCTAACTAGTCTAACAGGGTACGTTTCCTCCCTTCGTTGCCGGTATGGATTATTGAAGAACGGGAGGTTAAGGAGCTGTGTCTTACCCGTTCTTTGACAGGTCCCGACAGAGTTCGGGTAAGTTCCTATTATGTGATATTGTACAGATTGGTAGCTCCGGCCTGGATTAGGGGGCGGGGCGTCTGACCGCGGGTGGGGGTGCACCTTACCTGGCAGTCTGAGAGAGTGTTCCCAGTTTCACGGGCAGTAGATCTTGCAGGAGGCAGACGTGATGACCAGGAGTGCACTCTGACTTGCCGTGCCGGGTCCAGCGTCACGCTGGGTATAGCAAGAATTTCCCATGAGGTCCGGGTGCCATTTTGGTTTTATCTTGCCGGAGAGACACAAGCTCTCTTCCTGGGCAATAGGAAGGCTTTTGGCGATAGGATGGCAGATCAGGACACTGAAGAGATGCTAGGCAGGGTAAGGGAGAGGATCAGCTCGGAGGTGGCCCGGCTGTTTGCAAAATCTCTTGGGGGCAGATTCCCCCATCACCTCTGGTACAGCATCGATCAGGGGGAGCTGTAGCCAGGGATGCACAAGAGGCAGTGCAGGAGGAGGTTTCAGATGAGGTGAATTTGTGGACACCAGGTCCACTGTTAGAGGACTTAGTCCTGCCCCAACGCGGGTCAGGGATTGTGAGGAAGGTGGATTATCACGAGACAGGAGGCGGCGCAGGAGGGAGGAGGAAGGCCACAGGCATAGGGGATAAAAGGGGAGATATTGTTCCTTCGAAGAAAGTAGCAATGATTCCTGCAGATGTAGGTGCAGGCGGCACCACAGGAGAGAGAGTCTCTGGCAAAACTCACGCTCTAGGGATTATAGCAGACATAGGCGTCCCAGTCAGGCAGAAAGAGACCAAGAACTTCCCGCTCCTCTACATCTGATAAGAGCAGGGTCTCATCAGCGGGCTCCTCAGGGAGGGACCAAATGAGGGAGTGGAGTGCCCAGCAGGAAGAGCAACATTAGCAGGTTCTGTGTGAAACTGCTGGGGCTTGGGGAAGTGCAGCCGGGGGAGAAGGTGGGAAATTAATGCAAGTATTGAGAGCATTAATGGGTAAGAATGACACCCTACCATCTGGCTCTGTCGAGGCACTGAAGGAATTAGCCCGTTAGGCTGCTGGCCTAATAGAGAAGATATATGGTCCTTGGTAAAAGGGGAAAAGAAGCAAAAACTTTTGGCAATTGGCTACAGACCTTTTGCGTACTGGCTGGGGTTATCGGGCAGAAATTCCCCCAAAAGTTCTCTGAGCTTTTCGTTTACCTAGATATGACGTTCGGGGCATTTAAAACACACGGGGGGCTGCATGGTGGCAATATGATGAGGAGTTTAGGAGAAGGCTTGCCGTCAGGCCCGAGATGGGTTGGAACAACAAAGCCATGGGCTCCTGGCTTCGAATTATGTTGGCACAGAGGGCACTGGGGGGCACAGTGGCACAGTAAATCTAGGTAATTTTCATTCTGTAGAAAGTAAGGCCCTTGCTGGTTATTTAATGAGGGAAGGTCTGTAGGTTTGGGGCAGTGTGCAAGTTCAAACACGAGTGTTCCTTTTGTGGAGGAGGGGGTCACTCGGCTGCAAAATGCTTTAAAAATCCCGCCCCTCCGGAAAACGCAATTCTGGGAGTAGACAGGCGAATGCCAGTGACTGTAGAGGCAATGGAGCCTTGATTAGTGGCTTACCCACAGAAGGTAGCAGCAGATCTCATCAGGGAGGGGTATAAATACGGTTTCTGAATTTGAATTTTTCCAGTTTCCCACGTTTTCCAGAAACTTAAAATCAGTCAGGGATGCTCCGTTTAGCGGGCCCGTTAGTTGAGCTGCCTTTTAGGAACTAAAGGATATCCCCATTGGGTTAGTTCCCAAGAAAGAAGCTGGGAAGTTTTGTTTAATACATCACTTATCCTTCCCAAGGGGCAGCTCAGTGAATGATGGAATCAGCAAGGAGGAAGCATCAGTCTCGTACGTATGGGGGGGAGGGTACGTTGAACTACACAGGGGTAGATAAAAAAGTTAGGTATCAGGGGGCTAATAACACAACAGAGAACCGAGAAGGGGTAGCATAGAGGATAAGGAGGCATGTACGACCATGTATGGAAGTAAATCAATTGATAATCTAAAATGTATGTTTACAAATGCAAGGAGTCTGGCTGGAAAAACCGGGGAACTAGAACTAATAGCTTTAAAGGAAAGGTATGATGAAACGTGGCTAAATGATTCACACACGGAAGTAATATTGAAGGATACTCCTTATTTAGACATGACAGAGTTAATAAGAAAGGAGGAGTATGTATGTATGTTAAATTGAAGCCAAATCAAAAGATTGAATAGTTTGGGACATAAACTATACGGCAGGAAACAATATGGGTGGAACTGGTACAGGAAGCAAGAAGGTGGGTAAATTAATTGTTGGAGTATGTTATAAGCCGCTAAATGCCGGAGAGGAGGTGGAAATGAATCTCCATATGCAGTTGGCGAAGGCTACTGGTATGGGGCATGTTTTGGTTTAGGGGGATTTTAACTACCCTGACATAGATTGGAGTAAGGGAACTGCCAGCACCTCAAAGGTATAAAGTTCTTAAATTTCCTATATGAGCATTTCTTTTCACAGATGGTAGAAGTTCCTACTGACAGAATGCTGTTGGATTCTGGTGATATCTAATAACCCTGAGCTCATTTTGGAGATGAAGGTAATTGGAAGCTTAGGGAATAGTGACCATGATATAGTATCATTTTAATATAGGGAATAGTGGACAATGATATAGGGTCATTTAATATATAGGGAATAGTGACCATGATATAGTGTCATTTATTATAGGGAATAGTGACCATGATATAGTGCATTAATATAGGAATAGTGACCAGATATAGTGTCATTTAATATAGGGAATAGTGACCATGTATAGTGTCATTTAATAAGGGAATAGTGACCATGATATAGTGTCATTTAATATAGGGAATAGTGACCATGATATAGTGTCATTTAATATAGGGAATAGTGACCATGATTTAGTTCATTTATATAGGGAATAGTGCATGATATAATGTCATTTTATAGGGAACAGTGACCATGATATAGTGTCATTTAATATAGGGAAGTGACATGATATAGTGTATTTAATATAGGGAAAGTGACCATGATATAGTGTCATTTAATATAGGGAATAGTGACCATGATATAGTATCATTTAATATAGGGAACAGTGACCATGATATAGTGTCATTAATATAGGGAATAGTGACCATGATATAGTGTCATTTAATATAGGGAACAGTGACCATGATATAGTGTCATTTAATATAGGGAAAGTACCATGATATAGTGTCATAATATAGGGAATAGTGCCATGATATAGTGTCATTTAATATAGGAATAGTGACCATGATATAGTGTCATTTAATATAGGGAACAGTTGGACCATGATATAGTGTCATTTAATATAGGGAACAGTGACCATGATATAGTGTCATTTAATATAGGGAACAGTGACCATGATATGTGTCATTTAATATAGGGAAAGTGACATGATATAGTGTCATTTAATATAGGAAGTGACCATGATATAGTGCATTTAATATAGGGAATAGTGACCATGATATAATGTCATTTAATATAGGGATAGGACCATGATATAGGGTCATTTAATATAGGGAATAGGGGACCATGGTATAGTGTCATTTAATATAGGGAAAGTGACCATGATATAGTTCATTATATAGGGAATTGTGACCATGATATAGTGTCATTTAATATAGGGAATAGTGACATGATATAGGTTCATTTAATATAGGGAATAGTGACCATGATATAGTTCATTTATATAGGGAAAGTGACCATGATTAGTGTATTTAATATAGGGAATAGTGACCATGATATAGTGTCATTTAATATAGGGAATAGTGACCATGATATAGTGTCATTAATATGGGAATAGTGACCATGATATAGTGTCATTTAATATAGGGAATAGTGACCATGATATAGTGTCATTTATATAGGGAATAGTGACCTGATATAGTCTCATTAATATAGGGAACAGTGGACCATGATATAGTTACATTTAATATAGGGAATAGTGACCATGATATAATGTCATTTAATATAGGGAATAGTGACCATGATATAGTGTCATTTAATATAGGGAATAGTGACCATGATATAGGGTCATTTAATATAGGGAAATGTGACCATGATATATTCTCATTTAAATAGGGAACAGTGACCATGATTAGGTCATTAATATAGGGAAAGTGACCATGATATAGTTTCATTTAATATAGGGAACAGTGACCATGATATAGGTCATTTAATATAGGGAATAGTGACCATGATATAGTCATTTAATATAGGGAATAGTGACCATGATATAGTGTCATTTAATATAGGGAATGGTGATCATGATATAGTGTCATTAATATAGGGAATAGTGACCATGATATAGTGTCATTTAATATAGGGAACAGTGACCATGATATAGTGTCATTTAAAGGGAATAGTGACCATGATATAATGTCATTTAATATAGGGAACAAGTGACCATGATATAGTTCATTAATATAGGGAACAGTGACCAGATTATAAGGTATTTAATATAGGGAATAGTGATCATTGATAGGTCATTTAATTAGGGAATAGTGCTCTGATATAGATGGCATTTAATATAGGGAATGGTGATCATGATATAGTGTCATTAATATAGGGAAATAGTGACCATGATATAGTTCATTTAATATAGGGAAAGTGACATGATATAGTGTCATTAATATAGGGAATAGTGACCATGATATAGTGTCATTTAATATAGGGAATAGTGATTCATGATATAGTGTCATTTATATGGGAATAGTGACCATGATATAGTGTCATTAATATAGGGAATGGTGATCATGATATAGTGTCATTAATATGAGGAATAGTGACCATGATATAGTGTCATTTAATTTAGAGAATAGTGACATGATATAGTGTGCATTTAATATAGGGAATAGTGACCATGATATAGTGTCATTTAATATAGGAATAGTGACAGATATAGTGGTCTTATATAGGAAAGTGACCATGATATAGTGTCATTAATATAGGGAATAGTGACCATGATAAGTGTCATTTAATATAGGGAACAGTACCAGATATAGGTTCATTTAATATAGGGAATAGTGACAATGATATAGTGTCATTTAATACAGGGAATAGTGACCATGATATAGGTATTTAATAAGGGAATGTGACCAGATATAGTGTCATTTAATACAGGGAATAGTGACCATGTTATAGTGTCATTAAATAGGGAATAGGACCATGATATAGTTCATTTAATATGGGAATAGTGACCATGATATAGTCTCATTTAATATAGGGAATAGTGACCATGATATAGTGTCATTTAATATAGGGAATATGACCATGATATAGTCTCATTTAATATAGGGAATAGTGACCATGGTTTAGTGTCATTTAATATAGGTTGCAAAAAACTAAAGTGCACTGGGTTAAAAAACTTTAGGAAAGCTATTTTGTGCTGTTAAGATCGCTCCTCCTGCTCATAGACTGGGGGGAATTGTTTCTAGGTAAAGATACTGAGCAGATGTGGATCACTTTTAAAGGGATATTAAACTATTACATTTTGAAATTTGTACCTTTAGGGAACAAGTGTAAAAAAAGTAGGTCCACTCCTGCATGGCTTAATGCTCAGGTAAAAAGGGAAATGGAACTTGGATTTTGCGAAAGCTTTTGATTCTGTGCCACATAGGCAACTAATGTATAAACTGAGGACTGTTGGCCTGGAAGAAAACATTCTGTTTAATCTGTTTATAAATGACTTAGAAGGGGCATTGAGAGCAAGGTCTCTGTGTTTGCTGATGACACTAAATTATGCAGAGCTTTGGAAACTTCAAATGATAAAAGTAATGATGCTCCTGGCCTTCCGATTCCTCCTGTAGACTGCTAACGTTCTGTCCCCAACGTTTGGATAAGATAGATGAAGAAAGATAAGCAGGAACAGGAACATAAGACTCTCAGCAGAAATCTTTCCAATGCTCAGTTTTATTCACATGACATGTTTCAGGTTGAACAACCCTTTCTCAAATGAAAGGGTTGTTCAAAACGAAACAACCCGAAACATGTCAATTGAATAAAACTGAGAAGAGAGTCTTATGTTCCTGTTCCTGCTTATCTTTCTTTATCTATCTTATCCAAACTTCAAATGATATGCAAGTGCTGCAAGCAGACCTAGATAGATTATCACAATGGGCAGTAGAATGGCAGATGAGATTCAATGTTGATAAATGTTAGGTGATGCATTTGTGATTTAACAATCCCTGTGCCACCTACACCATAAATAACTCTGTGTTAAGTGCATCTGTAATGGAAAAAGATTTGGGGGTTCTGGTAGATAACAGACTTAGCTGTAGCAAACAATGTAGCAATTTTTGTTGAATTCCTTTCGCTTGTTAATGAAAAGGTTTGGGGTCCCTTTGTCAGTAGAGAAAACAGTCGGCCCTATGACGACTTTATCTTTCTTAGGGATCGAGATTGACACAATTAAGATGGAATTTAGACACCCGGGGGAGAAGGTAAAAAACATGCTAGACGCGGTTTCAATGTTTTTACAAGTTAAGAATGAACCTTGAGGCAGTTGCAATCTGTTTTAGGTTCTCTGAACTTCGCATGTAGGGTCATGCTGATGGGCAGGGTTTTTTCGAGAAGGTTGACTTTATCCTTTCAGGGGGTCCCATCCCCTTATCATCACATCCGAATCACTAAAGAACTGCATGCAGAGTTAAGGGTTGGCATTCCTTTCTAATAAACTATAATGGTAGGACTTGTTTTCAGGACGAGGAGTCAACGAGTGCGGATCTGCAGTTATATACGGAAGCGGCTGGGCCCGTAGGTTTTGGGGCTATATTGGGCAGAGCGTGGCTAGTTGTCCCGATTCATGGAAAAGGGGAGAGCGGTGTAGGAACCTCACTCCATTAGAGCTTTTTCCCATTGTGGTGGCAGTGGAATTATGGAGGAAACAGATGCGGGATAAAAGAATCAGTTTCTGGACAATGAGAGTGTGGTGTATGCCATCAATAACCTTACTAGCTCTTCTCAACCGGTTCTATCCTTACTGCGGCACCTGGTGCTTAGGTGTTTAGAGCTGGATGTGATGTTTAGGGTGAGACATGTACCAGGGCTTCTTAATTGTGTGGCAGATGCCTTGTCTCGTTTCCAGTGGGAAGAATTACGTTGTCTGAAACTGGACGCCAATCAACACAGTCTGAAATGCCCGGATTTCTTGTGGGAAATCGTGGCCAACAGTTGATGCAGTTGGTTCAATCTTCAGTGGCTTCTACTATCTGGACAAGCCACGGTAAGGCATGGTTGGAATGGTTGGGGTTTGTGAAAGGGAGGGATGTTAACTGTGACTTTCGTGCTAGGTTTGGAGGTGACACTGCAATGCTTGGAACATCTACGATCATCAGGGTCATCAGGTTTAGTTTAGCTTAATGAAGGATGGCAGGATTGTCGTTCTTTTTCAGGTTGCTTGGCTGGGAGGATGTTTCCAAGGAGTTTGTAGTGAAAGCTGTATTAAAAAGTTGGAGAAAAGAACGTGTCAGCTGAGGCGAGGCGGCCAATCTCTTTTAATCTACTGAGCAAGATTATAGGTGTTCTCCCAGATATTTGTAATTCCTCTTATGAAACTTCTTTAACTGAAGACAGTCTTGCATTTTTTGTGGCTATGAGGGTGGGTGAGATAGTTTCTCCTAGAGGGCGGGTGGTTTGTTACATGACGATTTGTTTATCTCACAGTCGGAAGTTAAAGTTATAATTAAGCGCTTAAAAACAGGTCTGTTTGGGGATGGCAGATGGTCATCAATATTCCTTCTGCAAGCTACATGGTGCCCAGTTCAGGCCATAAGTAATTTAGCATTAGTCAGGTCTTCGTCTCCGTCTTTTCTCGCACATCAAGATTGGGTTCCCATGTCACGATTTCAGTTTAAGGAAAGCGCTAGGCAAATTGGGTCTTCAGCTTAAGGAAATCGGTACCCACTCTTTTAGTATAGGAGCTGCAACAGAAGCTTTTGGGTTTTTCAAAGGATAAGGTGTGCAGGTTAGCGCCATGGATGTCTAACTGTGTGGTGTGTTACATTTGCCATGAATTGGTCATTATTAAAAATTTTCTTATAGGTGTTCAGCAGCCATCGGTCTGGTTAGTCGGGCATTCCTATCTGTTCTGGGCAGCAAAGAGAGCGACACTACATTGGAAGGGGATCCTTGGGCTTACTTGGTGGCAGGTTCTGATAGAAGTTGTAGGGCGGACCCGGAATCTATAGTCCTGGTGATTCATACTGTGGGGAATGATCTTTGCCGTACTCGTCTCATTTGTTGTTTTTAATGAAAATGGACCTGCTTAGGTTTCGGCCCTTATTCCGAGAGGTGATTTTAGTATGGTTGGAGTTCGTTCCTAGAGTTCAATGGCAGGGGGCTAGGGACATAGACTTGGTAGAAAAAGCCAGAAGGGTCCTTAATACTAGGCGCCATATTTATAAACGGCCGATAATAGCGCCGTGAAATTACTGCCGCACATCTCTGCGGAAAAAAATAGCGCTATCGCCATATTTATAATGGCGAGTGGCATCGCCGCGCAATGTTTCATGGCCGCGATGTGCAGTGGTAATTTAAACTATCTTCGCTGCGATACTGCACTTAGTACAATACTGCCGCGAATCCCGGAACAGGGAGCTGGGAGGGGATGCCAGGAAAGGATCGCCGCGGGTGGTCGCATCCCTTAGAGGGGCGGGGCGTTACCCACCCTGCCCTCCCCCCCGCAGCGGATGCAAACACCCGCTGTGGCCCCTTCCCAGCAGCCACAGCTGGCGGCCGCAGTGAGCCTGCCTGGCATCAGCGACCTCAGTGGGGTTGGTGTCACCAGCCCGAAGACGTCGCAACGGAGCTGGTGTTGCCGGATGGAAGAAAGATGACGCCTCCAAAGGGCTCTTTTAAGAGGGGGTCTTGGTTCGAGCTGCGGGACCCCCGCCAAAGGCACTTGTAAGGTGGCGAAGTGAAATGGCCGAGATTAACACGGCGCATCAGTTACCGCCACTTTATAAATAGTAGCGAGCTGTAACGGACGCGAAGTTAACGAGGCGGTAACTTTTTGTGCATTGGAAAATGGCGGGACACTCGGCCGCAAAAAGTTACCGCTCGTTTATAAATATGCCCCTAGGATATCGAGGTTTGTCAGGACGCAAGGTGGGGTGGTAGTTAGACACCAGCAATTGGAATTGGAGACAATAGGTCCCTTAAGAGGCAAGATGGAGTTCACCTTAATGATATTGGACTTGATGTCTTTTTTATCTGGACTGCAGGACGGAATCGAACGGGTGTTATATGTGTTGGGTGGCGGTCGGAGTTCCGTGTAGCTTACAGGACCTCCTAGTGGCGGTTACAACCTTGCGAAGGATATGGTTCGGGAGCCATTACATGCCCTCTAGGGACCTGGGTTTTATCTAACTATGATGCAAGGATGTATGTATATATATATATATATATATATATATATAATTTTAAGATCTTTTTCCATGTATGGAATGTGTTCATAAAAAAGCTGTGCCCTACTGTTCACCCAACACTTGTGTGCGTTTGCTTAGTTTAATTAAAATGCTTTACAGGTTAAGATAATATCGGAGTTTCAAAGGAGACAGGTTTATCCCATATGAGGTCTTATTTCAACGTACAGTTCCCTAGGGGAGCACAAAGTATTATAACACCCATTTCTCCTGTGTATTTAAAGGGCACGTCCACCAATAAAATCTACATATAGCTGCAGCACCTCCCCAAACCTCACTTACGTTTTATTTACCTTCCCCAAAGATGCACCTGAACCTACTTACAAGACTGGGTCTTGACCGGGTCTTTTAAGTATGTTCTGGGGCATTTAAATACTATAAAATACATTATTATGTCCATAAATATCGTCATTAACTAAAGCCTTTCATTCCTCCAGTGCCCAAGCAGTTAATTGAATAAACATGAGGTTGACTGGAACTGTTGTATTTGTCATGTAGTTAGAATTTAATGAAGGATTAGTGCTTTCTATAAGCAATTGCACAATGTTGCCCAATGTTTACTTGTAGATTAGTAGAACCTGAGATAAGCAGATACCAGACCTGCAGGCAAATAGACGTGTGCAAACCCCCAAAGCAAAGAGAAATGTGTCTAAACCCCCAGAGCAAAGAGAAATGTGTCTAAACCCCCAGAGCAAAGAGAAATGTGTCTAAACCCCCAGAGCAAAGAGAAATGTGTCTAAACCCCCAAAGCAAAGAGAAATGTGTCATAACCCCCAGAGCAAAGAGAAATGTGTCTAAACCCCCAGAGCAAAGAGATAGAAGATGAAATTAATTGTTTGGATTGTTGTTAATTTTAGGGACAAGAAAGGATTTGTGTCTGAGAAGGTGGGACTTTGAAGAACGTTAAGGTGGCCGTACATATATCTAATTTTACTTACCCGACTGAGCGCTCCTGCGACATTAGACTGATCCTGCCGTAACTGCCTTTCCTATTCTTCTATGCAACCGACATGCGATCGTAAAATGAATGGGATTTGCGCTCGCATGTCGGTCGCATAGAAGAACGGGAAAGGCGGTACAGGCAGAATCAGTCTAATGTCGCGGGAGCACTCGGTCGGGGAAGTAAGATCAGATATATGTATGGGCTGCTTTAATTCTGCAAAGGACCTTCAATGGAAACATCGAAAGCTCTGTTCAAAATAACCGCAGTTAGTGTGTTCAAATGTTCTATGATTCAACGCATTAGAGTCTATATTATGCTGTTAAAGGGGAAGTTAGTGCAAATACATATGCTTCTAAGAAAAAAAGAGCAGGTATTTTCCTCCTAATGACCTTAATCTGCCCATTCAGCATTGTGTCTGTGTTTAAATAAATGCAACCGAAATACTGACTACTGTTTGCAGGACCCCTAGTAGAGACCGTTATGGTCTTGCCCTTGACCCAGCACCTGGGTTGATTCAGTTGATCAGTAGAGGACCTGAGCATGTTGGCCCATCCAACAGCCATCAAGAGAAACTAGAAGGGGAAGTTTAAGTATAAAATTGAATTTGGCTTGAAAGACTACATTTTGGAAGGGAATTTGTGTGCTTGTGCTGCAGATTTTAAAACTCAATAATGCCAATGATGAGGACATTATTGTTTTTTACTTACCCTTTAAATATGTCACATGCATTAAAGGTGGGTCAATTGGTGTGTGGGTATTCATATCAGGTTGGGGGATAAAATACTAACTTTATGATGATTGGTCAAAATGTGTTTTTTGACTTAAGGTACCCTTTATGTATGGCTGCTATAGTAATGGATAAGTGTTTAGTAGGGTGTGTGACCTGTGCCACGTGGGGGTTAAAAAAAAAAACTTTTTGATTATTGTCAAAAATGTGTTTTTTTTCTCTTAAGTTACCCTTTAGGTATTGCTACCACAGTATTGGATAAGTAGATCAGTAGGTGTGTGTACCTGGGTCTGGTTGAGGGGTATGTCTTTTTGTGCGTTTACAACCATAAAACTATCTTTTATTGAGGAATATGATTTTTTTTTTTACTTTAGTTACCTTAAAGTATGGCTGCCACAGTGATGGATAAGTGATCATTATGGTGTGTGCCTGGGTCGGTTGAGGGGTATGTCTTTTTTGTGTTTACAACCATAAAACTATTTTTTTGAGGAAAATCTGAATTCATTTTTTTTACTTTAGTTACCCTTCAGTATGGCTGCCACAGTAATGGATAGGTAGAAGTAGGTGTGTGTACCCATGTGAGGTTGGGGTATGTCTTTTTTGTTTTACAACCAACCAGGTTGTATAACAAGATTAATGAAAATTGGTATGATATAAAAAAAAGCATTGACATTAAGTGATAAGAGTAAACTATAAGAGATAAAGTTGGTCCATACCCTGATGGTAGGTCAGGAAATGATATGTAGAAGCCATTATGTAGCCCCTGTGAAGCAATATACGAAAATGGTTAGGAGTAACCAATGATGAAGTATGTTCAAGAGGGAATCATAAATGAGGCAGAATGTATCACATGTAAATGGATGGCAGAGAAAAAAAGAGATAGAGTTGGGTGATGGAAAAAAGTTGTCAGGTGAGGAATTTCATTACATGTAAGTACTATATGTATAGAATGTAGATGCCACATGAGATATGTAGGCATGGCCACGAGAGAACTAGCCACCCTAACAAGAGCATCAAAGGGCATGCTTTAAGAAGATGCACAACACTTGGAGAGGAGACATAATGGTAAACTAGTAGGTCAGCATTTCTATGGGATTCAGAGGATCACAATGAACCAGAGATGAGGAAACTAAGAGAAAAAAATGCTTCAATGAGTTAAAGTGGATATTTGAATTGGGGGCAAAAACACACAAGGGGCATGAATACTGACATACAGGTTAACGTTTTTCTGTAAATTATTATGGTAATTTGAGGATATGGTATGGGGGACAAGCCTGAAATGTGTACCAATATGATTAATCATTGGTGAATAGTTCAATTACAATGTGTTTGTATTAAATGAGCGCAGTGAGCAAGATGTAGTATGCATAGCCCTTTAAGATACTCCCCCTTTAAGAGAAAGGCATAAAAGACATGAGGCATTGTTGAGGGGAGGAGCCCTGACGAAGCCCGCCTGACCGGGAGAAACGCGCGTTGGCTGTGAGCAGGGAGACATAGTGGAAAAGTGGCTTTAGATATGTCCAGCAACCTGAGCGAAAGTATGCGATACAGCTAAGTTTGCCAGTATACACCTAAGTATAAACTACCAGGACGGGAAAGATAACCGGTGTAAGTTCTTTGCCCAACCAATCAGAATGATTTAACATTTGAAAGCCAACATCTGATTGGTTTGTGCAAACTTAGCACCATTTTTAATGTAAGAAGTTTTATTGAATAACCGGTTTGTGAGATTGAACCAGCTAACTGGGGTATGTTTGTTTTTCTATCGATGAATAGGTTGGAGTGCTAGTTATGGGTCTAGTCTGGCTCCCTTTGGGTCAAGTAGTAGTTTAGTCCGAAATCTGCAGGAACCAGGAAAGTCTATGAGCTCACAAAGGGCCTGCGGTTATAGCAACTTTGCAATAACGCAGCTATAGTTAATGAATGTAGAATACCATGCAGTAGTAAAATTCCACAATGGTATCAAGGGCCTTCATAAATGTTACGAAGCGTGGCAAAGAAGGTTAAAGGCACGGTATCGTTAAATTCAAGGTCTGTGGTTAACAAATTGTGCCAGATAACCAGTGTTTTACCGGTAATCAAAACCCTTATGCATTCAGGCAATACGAGCAGGATCTCTTGTTGAGTAGTGATTTGTTTCTCTGTGGGTGTTTATAAAAACACTTTCAATGCACACAAGAAGGTTTGTCCATTACAATCAGATGTGAAATCAATGTAGCGATTAGTTATTATCTGATTGGCTAGATCTTTTTAACGATAGACCAAGAGGTTTTTGTTTGACAAAGGTTAGCTTTGTTAGTAGAGGTTTTTTTTTTAGCTCTTTGAGCCCACCTCAATAAAATATTATAGCTACAATAATACAGCTACAGGGAATAATAACATAGGCTGGTAAAATGTCTAGCTCACCCCTTTAAATCTACCCATAATGCCTACATGTCTAGCTTTGAATTTTATGTAGTTAACTAGACATTAAGCCTGTTACAATAATGGGCCCTAGAATCACCAGAGTGCCACCCTAGTGTCCATAGTTCCCTATTTGTGTCCCAAGACCAGAGTTCCCTCAGTGTCCCAAGGCAGAGTCCCCCTCACCTCCATGTCCCAAGGCCATAGCCCCCCTCCTCCATGTCCCAAGCCAGAGTTTCCTCAGTGTCACGGCCAGAGTTACCCCTTCACCTCCATGTCCCCAAGGCCATAGCCCACCCTCCTTCCATGTCCCAAGGCCAGAGTTTTCCTCTTAGTGTCCCAAGGCCAGGTACCTCCCACCGCCATGGCCCAAGGCCATAGCCCCCCTCCTCCCTGTCCCAAGACCAGAGTTCCCTCAGTGTCCCAAGGCCAGGTACCCCCCTCACCTCCATGTCCCAAGGCCAATAGCCCCTCCTCCATGTCCCAAGGCCAGAGTTTCTGTTAGTGTCCAAGGCCAGAGTACCTCCCTCACCGCCATGGCCCAAGGCCATAGCCACCCCTTCCTCCATGTCCAAGACCAGGATGTTCCTCTCAGTGTCACAAGGCCAGAGTACCCCCCTCCCCATGTCCCAGCCCGAGCCCTCCTCCATGTCCCAAGCCATAGCCCCCTCCTCCATGTCCCAAGACCAGAGTTCCCTCTAAGTGTCCCAAGGCCAGATTGCGCATGCAATTTTTTTAATACCGCAATCGCGGCAACGCATGAAGAAATTGCATGTGCAAATGCAGCGTAATTGCGTGCGATTGTGTGTGCAATCGGTTTGCGGCGCAGAGTGGCCATGCCCTTAGGGTTTTATTATAATAGATACCAGTAAACCAGGAACAGGTGCAGGAGGACTGAAAAAGAGAACAGGTACAGGAGGACTGAAAACGAGACAGGTCAGGAAGACTGAAAATGAGAACAGGTGCAGGAGGAAAGAAAGAACCCATCTTAACCTATGACTGGGGAAGGAGCATAGGGCGTGTGAGGAGAAGCTATAGGCAGGAGCCATTGGCTCTCACTAGAAGGAGCATAGATCGTGAGGAGAAGCTGATAGGAGCAGCCATCATCTTGGCCTCTCACTAGAGAAGGAGCAGGGAGCTGTGAGGAGAAACTGTTAGGAGCAGCAGCTCCATCTTGGCCTCAATAGGATAGCAGCATGGGGCCAGTGAGGAAAAGCAAAAAAAGGGCAGCACCCATCTTACATACGATGGGGAAGGAGCAAAGGGACAGTGAGGATAGCTGATATGGGCAGCACCTTTGGCTAGACGGGGATGGACATAGGGACATTGAGGTAAGCTGATATGGGCAGCACCATCTTGGCCTACGACTGGGGAAGGAGGATAGGGACAGTGAGGTAAGCTGATATGGGCAGCACCCATCTTGGCCTACGACTGGGGAAGGGAGCATAGGGACAGTGAGGTTAAGCTGATATGGGCAGCACCCATCTTGGCCTAGACTGGGGAAGGAGCATAGGGACATTGAGGTAAGCTGATATGGAGGCACCATCTTGGCCTATGACTGGGGAAGGAGATAGGGACATTGAGGTTAAGCTGATATGGGCAGCACCATCTTGGCCTATGACTGGGGAAGGAGCATAGGGACATGAGGTTAAGCTGATAAGGGCAGCAGACATCTTGGCCTATGACTGGGGAAGGAGCAGCTAATAGCTGGCGTTAGATACTTACATGTGGATGGTTCCCCCAGACTCGCGCAGCCTTTTGGTAAATCTGCTATGGAAGATTTTCCCAGAGCACTTGTGCCTCTGGGTGAATCTCCCGTTAGAGTTGACCATAGCTGGTGCATATCTTAGTAATAGAGGATATAATCACTTATCAGCATTGTAGCCTGGTGTCTACTCTTAGACATTTAATTTTAAAGGGCATGTCCACTCTAGAGAAAAATTGGTCACATGTTGGTTTACTGCCCCCAGTATAATTATTTCCTTCATTTGAAAGCTAAGTTGGCTTCTCCCTCCATACGTCAACCAAGGTGGCGACAGCAGTCATCATGTATGTGATTTCAGAAGTTTCCCCTGCTTCCTCCTCTGCACATGCTCAAGCTTATAAACAGCTCATTGAGCAGAGAGAAGAGGTAGATACCTTTGCCAGGAAGAGTATCATTAAAGGGCAAGTCCAGCCCCAAAATGAAAACTTACATACAGGTAAATCACCCCCAAAACCCTAAACGGTAATAGTTTGAAATGTGAAATATATAATCTAACCTGAAATCCTGCACAATGTCCTGTTTCCCCTGTTTCTGTTCCTGGTTCTTCCAGTAGTAACTGTCAATGGATTTGACAGTTGACATCACAGCCAATGACTGAATGTAATCCCTGTCTGCCTCTTCTGAGCATGCCCAGGCTCAGTACAGGCTCAGTACAGGTTTGTAAATTGCTCAGTTTCCATGAGGCATCCAGAAGCATAGCAGGCATACTGAATGAATCATAGGACAAACTATGATATACCAACGTATTTTAAAGAGGCCATTCTTTCTAAAAGATGTTTTATGAGGGTGGAGTTGCCCTTTAAATATCTGGTTACAAATGTAATAAACTGGTAAAATTAGCAGTTGAGGTTGCAGGCAGATAACGGACAGTCAGCAGTTTTTGTTTTAAGGGTGGACATGCCCATAAAAGACCTGTCACCTTCTGCTCCCCAGATTCTCTGTGATTCATTAAGGGTTCTCTCAGGCCTTCCCCGCTCCTTCACAAGAAGGGATGAGTTTTGGTTCTGATACGAAACTGCCGGTTTTGCATTTCTGCGGGAAACTGGAGGGTTTATTGAATATTCCATACCAAACGCAGAAAACAATTGGAACTTCAGCTCCATCCTATTGACTTCTATTGAGTTCGTTTTCGAAAATTTACAAAAATACTCCGAGTTCCAGTAAGAGCATTAAAAAGTCTGAAACAGGATTTAACCACAGACAGATTATAAATGGAGAAAGAAATGGTAACATAAGATTATAATACAAAAAAACAGAATTCTAGTGCACAAAACCATTCAATTGCATATTGCTACCTCCATAAGGTTCTACTACAAAAGTCTGCTAAACCCTGGATAAATAAAAGCAATTAGTCACCACGTCAAGGTTGGTTTCTTAACTGGGTCCTAACCTTCTGATACTTGCCTATTGGGCTAATATGCAATTAGAATGGTTTGTGCACTAGAATCTATTGTTTGTATGTATTATATTTTTGGTCCCTAGTTGCACTTTAATATGGATGGACAACAGCCCAATTTTTTTTACCTAAGATTTCAATCTAGCAACCTGGTAAAAATTTGTCTTGGTCGATTATTGTCATGTTGACAGGTCCATTAGTGTCAGTCATAGGGAAAGTAGCTGTGGCCGACGGTTTGGACATGATCGTGGCTTTATTTACTAACCTGTCTTCATCTTATGCAGACCAACAGCCGTTCCATGGTTGGACAAAAAATCATTGCAGATATTTTGGCCCGAAGTGTACCAGCCTTAAGTTCCTTTAAATATATTTTTGGTAAATACGTACTATCCCTTTATCAAGCTCCACCATCAGTGGTAACACATGCAACGGTAATATTTCAGTTGCATTCAAATAGATTCACACAGGAAATTGCTTCAACAAACCACATTCCTAGAAACTAATGCTAGGTACATACGATGCAATAATTCGGCTGACGACGTTTAATTTTTGATCGGTCGGCTGAATTATTGTATGGCGGCTTTTTGCAGCCGCGACGACTGCCGTCGATTTGGTGGTCCAATCGGACGGTCGGAGAATCACATGATCGTGCACGTCCTTATGGACCACACAATCGGTTGCACATACGTCAGACGTGGCTGTTTGCCCACAACTGACCGTCCTTCCTAATGGGCGATGGTGAAAGCTCGAACCGCGTCAGGAGGTAAGATTGTATAGTGTGACTTAGCTTATGAGACACAGTGGCCTCCTGTGGTATATTGGGGAAATGAAAGACTTTCTAAAGAAAAACATACAGATTGTAATCTTTAGTTAACCTTTGGGGTTTAAAGAACCCAATTTTCCTATTCACCATAGTTCCCGTTGGGCCATATTATGAAGCCGTGGTATCGCCTTTTAATGATGAGACTTTAACGATCGTATCGTATATTAAGATCGTTAAACCGATTGGAGATTAAGGATCAGTTTACGATGTAAATTTACGATAACGAAAAATTGTCGTTGCAGATTGGCTTCCTATTGGCCTCGTCGCGACGAGAGGAGGGGGCGGAGCCTGCCAGAGCAGCATTTCAGTAACGCTGTGCTTTAACTTTCGTGAACCAGGGGTGAGGACCTAGCATTTCAGGTCCTCACCCTGGGTAAAAGGTACAGACCTAAGACAACATTAGTTACAGACGTACAATTTACGTCTGTGATGTGAATAACTAACTGCGATATCGTTAAAAAGAGATCCTGGGTTATAAATATGGCTTTGTCCAATCATAGTTGTCTATCCTCCCTTTTATGGGCTCAACAATTTGACAGTATAGTGAATGAAAATTAGTCAGCCCCATGCCCTTTTCGGAAAAAGCTGACTACTTCATCTCACTTTATTAAAATGTTTCCAAGCCATAAAGATCAAGCGATATCTTCTACCGTGATAAATGGTTGTATATCGAGAAAAATAACTTCATTAAAAATGGCCACCGCGTGGTAGAAAACACAGTGCAGTATTTTAACACTCCACTTAGGACAATCGGGGAATAAGTTAAACACATTATCTCCAAGTATTGGGATTTAGGTTTTTTTATTTTAATTTAAGGGGACAATCAGACAAGCCCAAAATTTTCCTTCGCAAGGCTCAGAATGTGGGTTCCATAGTAGACTCCAGTTTATATTTTCCTGGAGCCTTGGATATATTAAGCTGACTTTGTATCCATATAGAATGATAAGTCCTGGTTATTACGTTTTTCATGTTTTTTTGTTAATTAATATTTGATTGAGTTTTAATACACCATCCCCATTAAAGCTCACCTTCAAACAGGTGGAGACTATCCATACATAGATATCTATGGATGTTTAAATAAAGGTTTGGAATTTTATGGAGCTCCTTGTGCTGCCTTTTCAGAATTACAGGGAGATTCAATAAAGTTTTATCGTTAAAATGGTGCTAATCTTGCCCAACCAATCAGATGTTAGCTTTCAAATGTTAAATAAGATCTGATTGGTTGGGGGCAAAATTAGCACCATTTTTTAATAAGAATTTATTGAATCTCCCTGTTAGGTTTGTTGACACAGTGCAGTATGGGTAGTTCATGCTCTTTTTGCCGTGATCATATAATATGTTCGATATTGCAATTAAAGATTTCGATCATTTACAAATTTCAACCTAGATACTAAGAAAGCAGATCTCTGATCTTCCTAATAACTGTATTCACATATGTAAACTGGGATCCTCCTACATCCTTGGTAGCTTTGCTCCAGACTGTACACCCCTTCCCTGGGGTCTGCCCCATGAGGCAAATGGGCATTATTGAAACAAGCAACTCCGTGCAGAGAAACTGGTAGAAGGGGATGATCACGCCATAAGATTATAGTCGGGTCTCCCAACCTAAACCTGGTTACCTCGGGACAATTCAGGTTTTAGGGGGTCTATCCTGTTAGTCTTCTTCTACAGAGCAATGTCATGGGCCAAACAATGGGATTAGGCAGTATGCATCCAGTACAGGGAAAGAAGTAGACAGGCCGGTCAATGTCCCACCCCTTAAACACGCCCAATGTCTACCCTAATATTAAATATTCAAAAATTCCGAAAAGTTTTGGTTTTGAAAAGTCAGCATAACTTCCAAACTGGCAGTTTTGATCGTACCTGAAACCCATTCCTAGTGTGAGGAAGAGAAACATTCCTGTGGCTCATACTGTAATTCTGTGGGAATCACTTGATCAATGACGAACTTGAAGTTTAGTTTGAAGATGTTTCGCTAGTCATCGACTGGATCTCAATTCAGAATGGAATTGTACAAGAATCTGTGGCAAGTAAATGCTATGTAATGTGGTCCCTAGCTGCCTATAAGAGCAAGGGGTCAGCGCGCTGCCTAGGAAGCGCAAAGGGGTCAGCGGAGCGCCTATAAGAGCAAAGGGGTCAGGAGCTGCCTATAAGAGCAAAGGGGTCAGCGAGCTGCCTATAAGAGCAAAGGGGTCAGCAAGCTGCCTATAAGAGCAAAGGGGGTAAGGGAGCAAGTGACTATAAGAGCAAAGGGGTCAGGGCGAGCTGCATATAAGAGCAAAGGGGGTCAGGGAGCTGCCTATAAGAGCAAAGTGTCCCAAGGCCAGAGTACCTCCCTCACCGCCATGGCCCAAGGCCTTAGCCCCCCTCCTCCATGTCCCAAGACCAGAGTTCCCTCAGTGTCCCAAGGCCAGAGTACCCCCCTCACCTCCATGTCCCAAGGCCATAGCCCCCCTCCTCCATGTCCCAAGGCCAGAGTTTCCTCTTAGTGTCCCAAGGCCAGAGTACCTCCCTCACCGCCATGGCCCAAGGCCATAGCCCCCCTCCTCCATGTCCCAAGACCAGAATTCCCTCAGTGTCACAAGGCCAGAGTACCCCCCTCACCTCCATGTCCCAAGGCCATAGCCCCCCTCCTCCATGTCCCAAGACCAGAGTTCCCTCTAAGTGTCCCAAGGCCAGATTGCGCATGCAATTTTTTCTAATACAGCAATCGCGGCAACGCATGAAGAAATTGCATGTGCAAATGCAGCGTAATTGCGTGCGATTGTGTGTGCAATCGCGTTTGCGGCGCAGAGTGGCCATGCCCTTAGGGTTTTATTATAATAGATACCAGTAAACCAGGAACAGGTGCAGGAGGACTGAAAATGAGAACAGGTGCAGGAGGACTGAAAAACGAGAACAGGTTCAGGAAGACTGAAAATGAGAACAGGTGCAGGAGGAAAGAAAGAACCCATCTTAACCTATGACTGGGGAAGGAGCATAGGGGCTGTGAGGAGAAGCCTATAAGGGCAGGAGCCATCTTGGCCTCTCACTACAGAAGGAGCATAGGATCTGTGAGGAGAAGCTGATAGGAGCAGCCATCATCTTGGCCTCTCACTAGTCAGCGTGCTGCTATAAGGCAAAAGGGGTCAGCGAGCTGCCTAATAAGGAGCCAAGGGGGGTCAGCAGCTGCCTATAAGGCAAAGGGGCAGCGAGATGCCTATAAGAGCAAAGGGGTCAGAGCTGCCTATAGAGCAAGGGTCCAGGGACTGCCTTCAGTAGGAGTGAGCAGGCATGGCTGCCTATAGTGCGTCGAGCTGCCTATACAGAGCAAAGGGGCCAGGGAGCTGCCTAATAAGAGCAAGGGTCCATGGAGGCTGCCTATAGAGCAAGGGGTCAGTGAGCTTGCCTTACAGATCCAAAGGAGTCAGGGACTGCCTATAAGAGCAAAGGAGAAGGGACTGCCTACTAAGAGCAGGGGCCAGGTAGCTGTCCTATAAGAGCAAGGGGTCAGGGACTGCCTATAGAGCTAAAGGGGCCAGGGCGCTCTCTATAGGAGCAAAGGGGTCAGGGAGACTCCCTATAAGAGCAAAGGGCCAGGGAGCTTGCCTATAGAGCAAAGGGGTCAGGGAGCTGTCCTTAGATGGCAAAGGGGTCGGGAGCTCCATTTCTTTCTGGTTGATATAATAACTCTACAATCCACCCTATTTCAAAAACAAACCGATTGTTATTGGTACCAGTTAAATGTTTGGTCCTAAAACACGTAATGAAATTAGTACACTAAATACACGAACCCTGGGCCACTTTCACAAAAACTGTCTCAGGTTTTTTACTTTTGCAAACAAAATCGCTCAACTCTCGACAATGTTCAAAGTCAACCGACTCATGGTTCTTCGTCCTGCAGGACAATCCCTTCATTGGGCCTCCACTCAACCCAGGTCTCCTTTCCATAAAGTAGGAAATGCTAAAAGAGGGGGAAATGAAAAACAATTATTTTGTGGGAAGAGCAGCTGGACTGGATAAGGGGGAAATGGTCAGAAGATAAGTTAGACTTGGTGGTGATTTGCAGGTACATGGGGTTCGTGCACATAAAGTTCGGTCCGTGTTCGAACTTCACTAAAAGTTTGAATTTGACCCATAGTCAAGGGAGAGTTGATACTTCGAAAAGTTTGGATGTTTGGATGATTTACAGACTAACTAACATGTAAAATGGCTGTGACACCTGGGAAATGGTATGGGGGAACATGTCACTATCCCCAAAACCTGTTTAAAAGGATAAGTAAACTCAGAAAAATGAAGTTTAAAATGGAAGCTGTATCCCTAACTAACCTTGCCCCCCCTTTTTTTCCTAGGTGCCTTCAGCCTACCTGTACCCCCAGTAAAGTGCTGGCCATATTGAGTTATGTCTGCAGTCTAGGTAAGTCTGCCCCCTGAGATTTGCTGGACCTCATTCCAGGCTTGGGTCAAAAAATCCTGTAGCGTTCCCTCAACGTCATTGACGCGCGGTGTGTGATGACACCTATGCATCATGACAATCACTTCGCGCCCACGAGGGAACGCTACAGGATTTTTTGACCCAAGCCTGGTATGAGGTCCAGCAAATCTCAGGGGGCAAGGCTTCTGACTGCAGACATAACCCAAGATGGCCGCACTTTACTGGGGCACAGGTAGCTCTGAAGGCACCTAGGGGAAAAAAAAAGTGGGGACAAGGTTAGTTAGGGATACAGCTTCCATTTAAACTTCATTTGTTTTTTTGAATTTACTTATCCTTTAAACACTTCTGTAATCTTTGAATGTAGCTTGTGAAACCAGACAATTGCCTGATCATAAAGTAAGAACAATACTTTCGAGGGTTACCAAAAATCGAAGCTACATTCGAGGGTTAGCGAAATGATCCGTAACATTTGAGTTAGTTACCGACGATACATTTAGCGAGCGGCTCTTGGAATCCAATAATTATCGAAAATACAGCTGTGAGTCCGAAAAAACCAACTAGTTTGAATGTTTGAGTTCGTCCAAACTCAAGTTCGGCCTGAACTCGGGTTTGAGCTCGGTTTTGTGTCCATCTCTATTGCACATCAATTCCAACCATCACATCATTCTAATATGGACAGACACCTAGATCCCCTCACCTAGTTTTACTACTCGAATAAACACCACCAGGATTCTGTTAAACGATTCCTCAAACATCTTCCAGTTCCTACCACTCACCCAGGTGCTGGTCCCAAATGTCACTAGTGACCCCCCAGATTGTGTAATTCCGGTTTATTTTCAGATCCAATCCAGCCGACATTTGATATACTTATGAAGTTGCGCTTTTTGCTCTTGGATTTTTATCATTTCCTGGGAAAGACAAAAGGGGAGAATTTAGGAATCTCACAAACTAAGAGTAAGCCGTTGAAATAAAAACTGCAATACATTTACTTCCTTAATACCCATATGATGGTCATCACTATTGTCATAATTGGCCCCTTGCTATATAGCCGTGAGAGTAACTTTGTACACTGCAGATACAAAATGGTCATTTTAAGTTTAACCCTAATTAAAAATAAAGCAAAACAGGAAATTGTTTAATACATACCGTAATTTCTATTTCCGGTACCTTCCCTGGACAGCATTCACCAGACTGGGTCAGGTTCCCTTTAATGTGAACAAAGGAAACGCTTCTCTAAAATCATTGCCTCCTCCCCCTTCTTATAAAGTCGTCTAAATAAACTATAACATATATACCACACAGGAGGGAAATACCTCGGTAGTGGGTTGGTGACCAGCTCATGCTTCCAGAGTCATACTAAAAAATAAAGTATAGTCTGAAACAATATTCAATTTGTAAAAGAGAAAATGGTATCAGCAAGTCATGATGAAAGAACAAAACACTTGTATTTCACTCACAAACGTGCTACTGCCACAGCAGAACCGCTACTCGTAATCGGCTCTTGTGAAACCATGCAGCCGGACTTACGCGAACACGAAGAAAAAAAAGCCTACCGGTAACCATAACCCCCGGCCAAGAGGGTTCTTTCCCCACTGGCACTCGGTGGTGCGTGCGACAAACGGGGGAGCAGCAGAGCAGAGAGAGGAGAGCAAAACTCCGCCTGGCAAGAGGACTAGGTAAGTACATGCGTCCGTTCACTTGACAGGAAACGCTATAGAAAAGGAAGGGGAGGCATGATTTATAGAGAAGAGTTTCCTTTCACATTAGGGAACCTGATCCAGTCTGGTGAATGACATGCCAGGTGTGACAGGGAAACCTCTACTCTATGGAGGCCTTCAAGTCTATGGTGTGGCATCCGCTGAACGAAGGCAAGACGTGTTTATAGTTGGGAATGGCGTTTTTCTTAAACGTTTACTTGTTTTTGGAGTATAAAATATTGTAAATAACTTCCGGGTCCTGATGAATGTTTAGGAGAAACTGAAAAGTCAGTCTCTGTTTTACCATGTTGGAAAGTTTACGGTAAATTAATTAATTGGCATCAACCCTACAAGCATTTCTCAACCTGGTCACCAAAGTCTCTTTCTCAAAGCCAGCCACAGGGGGTGGGGTGTGGTAGGTAATGTACAGGTTTTCAATGTGAGCCAACGAGAAATACTACTTGTTTAGCCTGGGGAAACCTTCTCATGAACATTTATAAAACGGCATTGCTACATAGTGACCCTCACCATATCCACTCCTGGAGCACAGGCCATTTGTCTTCTTGTAGCCGATGTGATTTTACTATCAACTTGCTGTTGCTTAAACAATCCCTGAATAAGAGAAAATGTGTTGGGGGGGGGTTTAAGCATAGACAGGAGTTTAACACATAGAACATTGACCTCTCTGGTTTAGACTCACTCTTTGCACAGTCAGGCTTCTCCTTGGCAAATCTTATCCAACAATGCGCTGCCCTCAACCACGTGGTAAACTTATTGCAGCGACTCTCTATTAGAAAAAATTAGATGCTTCGAAAACCACAACTTTATTATATATAATAATGCAAACATTTAAAGTGGTAGACCTCTCTCTGTTTCGATAAATGAAGTGTTGACATTTCTAGTACGTCCCGGAGGAACGCTAGACCTACCTGATTATATCAAATAAGGTAAGTAGTGACTTCTGGGTAACATGGGAACTACCAGAAGTCTCTCCTCATTTACATTTCTAGTAGATTTGTTAGAAGCAACCTGAGAGGATCTTTAATGTTCCATTACAGACGAGAGACTCCAAACAAGGGGCATGGAGAGGATCCATGAATCGTGTACGGTTGATGGGTGGTGATAGACAGATGCTCTTACCTGGGGTGTAATAGTCATAGACTGTTACAGAAGCTGGTGGATGAGACCAATTCAAAGAACTGGTGAGCGTAAAACTTGACACAATCGTATTGTGTGTGAGAGATCTAAATGAGAAGTATAATGAACATTAGTTCAAACAAACTGCTAGGAAGGCCTAAGGACAATAAAACAAATCTTTACCTGCATGTATGTCCACACTAATGGAGAAATGAATCGTTCAATAAATAATCTAAAATAAATAAATGTACCTAAATTCTGTTTTAATATTGGATAGTAATAGTCTGTTTCATTCTCCACTGTACCTATACCACAGTCAATTAATTGGCACCGATCATCGGTGGGTAGAAGGGGGTGTTCCCGATTGCAGGGGAGATGGGTAAAAGGGGAGGGACAAGATGGATTGAATTATTGTTTAGAGAAGAATGAAATCTTAGGTTTAGGTGAAAGATCTGCCCAGCAGTTCAGTTAGAGAATACAGGGATATAGAAGAATCTATTGATGGGACAATAAAACCATGTATAACCAGTAAGGGAATAAAGATTTGAGGTGTAAAAATTTATGGAAGAAGCCAATATAGACAGTTTTAGATTGCGGAAGGCACAAACTCACCTTATCCAAGTAGATAATCAGGTCCCCTTTTCATTGGCAGCTTTGTTGAGTTCATAACTAGAGATGTTTGTATTCCCTTTGTCCTTTAGCTGTGTGGAACAAAAGCGTTATTATTATAGTTAGAAAGGCACTGAAGGAATAAAAAGTGTAATCTCCAAAAAATGTATTGTTACATAAAAGCCTACAGTCTTACCTTTAAAATGAAACCTGGATCACATTTCTAGGTGCAGCCTATGAGAAGGGGTGGTACTAGACTAAATTATTTCTTGCTTCCAGTAGCTCTGCATTGCCCTTCTCAATCGTAGTGATGTAAAGAGAGACATTGGCTATTACAGTCTGCTATTGCAGCAATGCACCAAGGATTAACATATCTGTAATTCGAATGACAGACACCTTACCCTGGGCAGTTCCTATAACACCTCTTAGGGACCTTCTGAATGCAAGGTGTAGATTGAATTGTGGCTAACACCTGGCTGTCATATGCTAATTGGGACTTTCTAGGGTATACATTGCCAACAGATTCTTTTTACAAGTCATTCTGAATTGAGAAAGCCAGTCAGATGACTAGCGAAACCTTTCAAAGTTGAACTTACTGAATACAACAGATATACCGTGACCTGGATGAAGGAGAACCTTCACAAGCAAACTTCTTAAAGGGGAAGTTCAGTGCAAATGCATGTGCTTTTAAGGGAAAAAAAGCAGTCATTTTAATGTCTTAATCTGCCCTGAATGACATTTTGTCTGTGTAAATAAATGCAACCGATATAGACTTCCTGTTTGCAGGACCCCTAGTAGAGACCCTTATGGTCCTTGCCCTTGACCCAGCGCCTAGGTTGATTCAGTTGCTCAGTAGAGATGTGGAGCATCTTTGACCCATCCAACAGCCAATCAGTAGAATTACTGTTAGGAACATTCCAAGGATGTGGTGCATTCTGGGAAGAAGGCCCGTTAGAACCTGAAATGTCAGCTCACTAATGTCAACAGCAGGGAACAGCAAAGGGTATGAAATGAACAGATTTTTCAAAATGGGAGAGAATATGTAGAATAACTGGTATGCATAATACAAACTAAGAATTTTTAAAATATTTATATTTTCCACTGAACTTTCCCTTTAATGTTTTATTTCTACATTTACAGAAAGTGCATTGGATTATGTAATCTACTAATGCCCTCATGACAAATGCGGAATATATACAAAGTATATAATAAGGCATTGTCAGTTTTTTTAAAAAAGTCCCCAGAGCATTACTTACCAGCCCGGGATCAGAACCGCAAAATCAATAGCCTGCAGCCGCATCTGTGTTGGCTGACCTCGCCCAATCCAAGCACAGCTGCGGCCAAGCCCCAAAGCAACTCCTTCCCAGAGTTGCATTGGAGGCTGAGGCTAGCTTTAAAACAAAAGTTTGAGGGTGTGGCTTATGATGCAGCTAAAGATGCTTTGCCGCAGAAGTAGGGTTCAGTGGGCATGCTCAAGCCAAGGGTTTGCTGGGGCTGGTGAGTGTGACAGTTCATTGTGTAAGAGGAAGCAGCACCCCTTATAATGCTATAAGTTTGGATATATTGCAGTAGAAAAATGATCCTGGATTTTAAGTTGTACATTTTAATGGCAATAGAGTACTTGTATTAGCCCCAAAAACTCATTTAATTTTGCAACAATTTTGTTTTTTTTACTGTATGCCTAGCACACATTATTAGGATACTTTACTGGGCCCTGGAATGCACATTGGTCATCTCTTATGTGCCGACATCTTGGCAAGCTCAGGTGGCATTTCAACATAATTGTAAAAAGTTTCTGGACCATATTTCACTGTACAACTCAATAGAATAAATCCCCACAGTTTCTTACTTTATCAAGTGACTCAACATCTGGAGAGAATCCCGTCATCATGGATATATCAATGATGACAGGTGGCATCAACATTTTTCAGATGTCTGGTGAGAAAAGATTTATTTAACGGATGAGACAGTAAAGCATTATCGTACTTGTTTTGCCTAAGCTCTGTCTCCCAGCCCAACTATCTGACTCTCTGGGAGGACAAGCATGCTCAGTGAGGCAGCATTAGGAAGGGAATTTCCCATGATTCAGTTCACATACCAACTGTCACCATTCCAGCGACAGCAAACTACACTAACAGAAAAGTTTATGGTAATAAGGCACTTGATTGACAGCTGAAATGTAAGATATTTCAGACTGGATATCTAGAGAAATAGGGGACAGATCAACAAAAAAAAAAGGTACAGTGATAGTTGGGAAGAATTATAGTTTCCAGTAATGAGCAATTAGAAACAAAATTCCCAGTGTACATACCCTTAAAAATAATCGTAATGACTTAAAGGTTGTATGGTGAAAGGTTTTATTAAAACCAGACAATCTATCTCAGCCACCATACAAATTTAGACCTCCTATAATAAATCCAGTAGGGATAGGTTGTTCACCTTTTATTTCTAAAGAAGGGAATGATGGGTAGAAGAGGGATACGGCCTCTCCGGAGGGGTTTGATGCTTTAGATGAGTAGATAGGTGGGAGTTATCTTAATTTCATAGCCTTTCCCCGTATTCAGTCGAGCTAGCATGTTAACATTCAAGGCAATGAGACTTCCTACAAGAATAGGAACTTAGCAAATCAGATACACAATGGTCGTCTTTGCTAATGAGATCCGTTTACCTTGCACAGACTTCGATAGACACTGTAGCCTTGGTCCCTTCTGGGCCCTAAAACTGATGAGGGGAAAAAAAATTAAAAAAACCCATTAAATTCTTTGAACGAGTCTAGACTAATAAATAGCGCCATCTACAGGGAAACATTCAGTGTTCAATACACTGCTTGCTAGGTAGCTGCTCGCACTTCATCAGATAACCATATGAAATGCTTATTAGTCAACGTTTCAGTGGTTGCTGCAGCACATATACAAGTCCCTGATGAAGGTGTACACAAACACTGAAAGGTCGACTAAGGGCATCCTCACCCTCAAAATATATATTCAGCAAATTATTAGATGTATTACTTAACCGATATTGAAGTCTAATTATTGCCTTAATTCTGACAGTCTCCTACCTCCATGCAGTCAATCAAGGCCATCTCTGCTGACAGCCAATGATGACTGCCATTTCCCCTGCTGCCTCCACTGCACATGCTCAAACTTATACAAATCTCATTGAGCAGAGGGAGGATACCTTTACCAGAACAAAAGGAACTAATCATTAATGTTTGGTTCAAATAATAAACTAGTAACAAGATCAGTTGGGATTTTGGGCAGATGGGAAAACTCGCCAGTTTTTTGATAAAGGTTGGACATTAGGGATGGACTGGAACCGAGGCTGAGAAACTTTATGAGTTCGGATGAACTCGAACTATTGGAACTAGTTTCGTTTTTCGGGCTTGCGGTTGTATTGATAATTATCGAATTTATGGGCCATTCGCTAACCCTAGAATGTACCATTCATTTTTGCTAACCCTCGGAAGGACTCTCGTTTTCGCAAGCCCTCGAATGTACCCGTTCGCTAACCCTAGGAAGGATCGTTGTTCGATTATCCTCGAATGTCGTTCGCTAACCCTAGGAAGGATCGTTCATTCGATAATCCTCGAATGTACCATTCGCTAACCCTACGGAAAGATCGTTCGTCGATAATCCTCGAATGCACCGTTCGCTAACCCTAGGAAGGATTGTTCATTTGTTATTCGAAACCCGTGACCGTTCGCTAACCTAGGAAGGATCTTCTTCGATTATCCTCGAAGTACCGTTCGCTAACCCAGGAAGATGTTTGTTCGATAATCGTCGATGACCGTCCTAACCCTAGGAAAGATTGTTCATTTGTTTTTGGCAAACCTCGAATGCACCGTTCGCTAACCCTAGGAAAGTTTGTTCGATAACCTCGAATGTACGTTCGCTAACCCTAGGAAGGATCGTTCATTCGTTATCCTCGAATACAGTTCGCTAACCCTAGGAAGGATCGTTCGTTCGATAATCCTGAATGCACCGTTCGCTAACCCTAGGAAAGATCGTTCGTTCGATAAACCTCGATGCACCGTTCGCTAACCCTAGGAAGGATTGTTCATTTGTTTTCGCAAACCCTCGAATGCACCGTTCGCTAACCTAGGAAGGATCGTTTCATTCGAATGTTCGCTAACCCGGAAGGATCGTTTGTTCGATAATCGTCGAATGCAACCGTTCACTACCCCTAGGAAAGATTGTTCATTGTTTTGCAAACCCTCGAATGCACCGTTCGCTAACCCTAGAAGGATCGTTTGTTCATAATCCTCGAATGTACTGTTCTAAACCCTAGAAGGATCGTTCGTTCGATAATCCTCGGAATGCAACAGTTCGCTAACCCTAGGAAGATCGTTCGTCGCATAAACCTCGAATGCACCGTTCGCACCCTAGGAAGTTGTTCATTTGTTTTCGCCATAACCCTCGAATGCAACCGTTCGCAACCCTAGAGAAGGATCTATTGATTATCCCGAATGTAGCTGTTCGCTAACCTAGGAAGGATCGTTTTTTGATAATAGTCGAATGCACCGTTCACTAACCCTAGGAAAGATTGTCATTTGTTTTTGCAAACCCTCGAATGCACCGTCGCTGAACCCTGGAAGGATCGTTGTTCGATAATCCTCGAATGTATGTAGTACCCTAGGAAGGATCGTTCATTCGATTATCCTCGAATGTACCGTTCGTTCGATAAACCTCGAATGCACCGTTCGCTAACCCTAGGAAAGATCGTTCGTTCGATAAACCTCGAATGCACCGTTCGCTAACCTAGGAAGGATTGTTCATTTGTTTTCGCAAACCCTCGAATGCACCGTTCGCTAAACCATAGGAAGGATCGTTCATCGATTATCCTGAATGTACTGTTCGCTAACCCAGGAAGGATCGTTTGTCGATAATCGTCGAATGCACGTCACAACCCTAGGAAAGATTGTTCATTTGTTTTTGCAAACCCTCGAATGCACCGTTCGCTAACCTAGGAAGGATCGTTTGTTCGATAATCTCGAATGTACTGTTCGCTACCTAGGAAGGATCGTTCATTCGATTAATCCTCGAATGTACCGTTCGCTAACCTAGGAAGGATCGTTCGTTCGTAATCCTCGAATGCACCGTTCGCTAACACCTAGGAAGAATCGTTCGTTCGAAAAACCTCGAATGCACCTTCGCTAACCCAGGAAGGATTGTTCATTTGTTTCGCAAACCCTCGAATGCCACCGTTCGCTAACCCTAGGAAGGACGTTCATTCGATTATCTCGAATGACTGTTCGCTAACCATAGGAAGGATCGTTTGTTCGATAATTCGTCGAATGCACCGTTCACTAACCCTAGGAAGATTGGTCATTTGTTTTTTGCAAACCCTCGAATGCAGTTCGCGAAACCCTAGGAGGACGTTTGTTCGATAATCCTCGAATGTACTGTTCGGCTAACCCTAGGAAGGATCGTTCATTCGATTATCCTCGAATGTAACGTTCGTTCAGATAAACCTCGAATGCACCGTTCGCTAACCTAGGAAAGATCGTTCGTCGATAAACCTCGATGCACCGTTCGCAACCCTAGGAAGGATTGTTCATTGTTTTCGCAAACCCTCGAATGCACGTTCACTAACCCTAGGAAGGACGTTCATTCGATTATCCTCGAATGCACCGTTCGCTAACCCTAGGAAGGATCGTTTGTTCGATAATCGTCGAATGCACCGTTCACAACCCTAGGAAGTTGTTCATCTTGTTTTTGCAAACCCTCGATGCACCGTTCGCTAACCCTGGAGGAGGATCGTTTGTTCGATAATCTCGAATGTACTGTTAGCTAACCCTAGGAAGGATCGTTCATCGATTATCCTCGAATGTACCACGTTCGTTCGATAAACCTCGAATGCACCGTTCGCTAACCCTAGGAAAGATCGTTTCGTTCGATAAACCTCGAATGACCGTTCGCTTAACCCTAGGAGGATTGTTCGATTTGTTTTCGCAAACCCTCGAATGCACCGTTCACAACCCTAGGAAGGATCGTTCATTCGATTATCCTCGAATTGTATTCGCTAACCCTAGGAAGGATCGTTTGTTAGATATCGTCGAATGCACCGTTCACTAACCCTAGGAAAGATTGTTCATTTGTTTTTGCAAACCTCGAATGCACCGTTCGCTAACCCTAGGAAGGATCGTTTGTTCGATAATCCTCGAATGTACTGTTCGCTAACCCTAGGAAGGATCGTTCATTCGATTATCCTCGAATGTACCGTTCGCTAACCCTAGGAAGGATCGTTCGTTCGATAATCCTCGAATGCACCGTTCGCTAACCCTAGGAAAGATCGTTCGTTCAATAAACCTCGAATGCACCGTTCGCTAACCCTAGGAAGGATCGTTTGTTCGATAATCCTCGAATGTACTGTTTACTAACCCTAAGAAGGATCGCTCATTTTCGATAATCCTCGAATGTATCGTCAAAATGCAGCTTGCGCAAAACCCGACAATTGGCCGCCTGTCTTCAGGAAGTGTTTTTGTGATAGTGACATGTTCCCTAGACCATTTCCCAGGTGCCACAGCCATTTACAGTAAGTTACCATTGTTCGTTTAGCTGTAAATCACACGGACTTTTCAAGTTCAAAAACGGGCCGAACTTTATTAAAGGGCATGTCCACTAGAGATGGCCGAACTATATAAACAACTTGGCACAGAATCACATTCTACTGTAAATATTTTTATAGACACATGTCTTAATTTAACCCTTTATAAAAATAATTTTCTAATATGAAAGATCTTCAAGAGACAAAGCCACTCACCATCCTTCTCCTCCTTCACAGTGACCAAGACATCAAAGTTATTACATTTCCTTTCCTGGTCTTTCAGAAGTACGTAATACACAGATATCACCTGCACAGGAAATTACATCACTCATTACAACCATTTTGGAATGTTGGCAGGAAAAAAATTAAAACTAAAAACAGGATATTTAAAACAGGGCCACTTCTCTTATGAGGCAGAGTGAGACATTTGTCTCGAGCGGTGCCTCAGAGATAAAGTTAAATGCGGCAGAGGGGGGGGGGGGGGGACTTTTTATGCAAGTAATGACTTTTTGCTATGAAGTATTTGCTTTCTAAATCTATTTGATACACGGATATTACAGAGGAAGGTACGTAAACAAACCAGTTTGGCACTTATTTTACATGTAGGGGAACTTATTTTATCATTCTCTGTGTAGGAGCATTTCTATTACAATTCTTTTCTTCTTTAATTTCCCCATTAATCACCAGTGTCTTTCCCAGTTTTTCAACTGTTCCTTTGAATGTCAACCACAAGCTTCCCGGTTATTCCCTTTCTATCAGCATACATGTAACTATCAATGGAATTACTATATAATATTGAGAATTATTGGTATTAATACATATACTGTAGTTCTGGTTGGTACAGGGATACTATACAATATTGAGAATTACGGGTATTAATACATATACTGTAGTTCTGGTTGGTACGGGGATACTATATAATATTGAGAATTACTGGTATTAATACATATACTGTAGTTTGGTGGGTACAGGGAACGATAATAATATTGAGAATTACGGGTAATACATATACTGTAGTTCTGGTTGGTACAGGGATACTATATAATATTGAGAATTACGGGTAATACATATACTGTAGTTCTGGTTGGTACAGGGATACTATACAATATTGAGAATTACGGGTATTAATACATATACTGTAGTTCTGGTTGGTACGGGGATACTATATAATATTGAGAATTACTGGTATTAATACATATACTGTAGTTCTGGTTGGTACAGGGATACTATATAATATTGAGAATTACGGGTAATACATATACTGTAGTTCTGGTTGGTACAGGGATACTGATATAATTCTGGAATTTATGCTGGTTTAATACATATATGTAGTTCTGTTGGTACGGGATACTATATAATATTGAGAATTATCGGGTATATATATACTGTAGTTTCTGGTTGGTACAGGGATACTATACAATATTGAGAATTACGGGTATTAATACATATACTGTAGTTCTGGTTGGTACAGGGATACCATATAATCTTGAGAATTACTGGTATTAATTCGTATAGTTCTGGTTGATCCAGGGAACCTTTCTGGTTGCCGTTTTGAGTCAGTGAGAAAAAGAATTGAAATAATCAAAACAGGGAATGATCTTATATGAAATATTGACGTATGTACACCAGACCATATTTAAAACTTCTAGATTATCTAGAAGTATTAAATATTCTTGTCCAATCAATATAAAATGCATATTTTCTGGATACAACACCAACTTACCCTCAAAGTACCATGTCCCTTTCCTTTAGCTTGTATTACAAAATCTTTATTCATTTTGATCTGTAAGGGAAATACATCTAGATGAATGTACATTGTCTACAATTATTGCCATTTTGTCCTTCTTAAAGGGTATCTTGACAACTTTCAAAGATTGCACTATTTGATACAGCAAGATTCCGCTGCTCCAAAACTCTATTTAGAATTTAAATCTGAGCTGCAGATCCTGAGAAATCATTTGAAATCACAGTATTTATAAGAAAAAAGACCTGTCACTCCAGAAGCAGAAGTTATATTATGTGCCCCATCTGACCTCTTACTGGGATCTGTCTGCAACAATTAAGAGAATCAGCTAATAAAAGAACGAAGGGGAAGAGAAGGGGAGATGTGTAAGCAGAGCATCGTCCATTGTGAGGCTGTGCAGAACTAGAAGGCATTGAGGGTGGGGGCAATTGGGATCACTCACTAAGCAATCACAAATAACAAGCAAGGACCACGATTTTACTTCTCTCAAAATGTTGGAGTGAGTATAGTAAACCCTTTAAGTTGTGAGTTTTATACATTACAATATGGTAGTGAAACTTAAGGGGGGGGGGGGTTGGGAAGGAATAGAGACCATAACCCTGTAAATGAAATACTGTAGCCAACCATCACAGAGGGAACAATGTATAATTCATCATTGTACTACTAACGATCCCTAGAATCTCAGTTTTACATTTACAATACCTCAGCAGACTGTGCCAGCAAAGCATTGTCAGGACCTATGTGGAAGGTTAACGGTTGTTGCCTGTCTGGCAGGTAGAGGGATACATCCATGTTCAGCTCGTTGACTGTTGGGATATCTGTCTGATACTGAGCAAGACCTTGGAACATCACAATGGTAGCCTGGAACAATTGATGGGTCAATACCATATAGAACTAGTCTACACCACAAGTAACAAACAAACCAGGATGAAAACCTTGAGATCAAGACCAAAAGACAAATAGATAAACACATTTAATGAACAAACAAGGTGAGCGCCTTGGATAACCGACTCTCACTAGAATGTTACTCACCTGTGTGGAGCCATAAACCTCGCCATAAAATCTCTGCTCATTGATCCAGCGCACAATGCTACCAGTCAGATCATATTGTTTCATTTTTAGAAGAGCTAAAAGAGCATATGAGGTGGCCTCCAGAGAGATAAGACGTGAACTTGGTTCCAGCCACTGGATTTTATCTATAAAACCAGAGAGAATATCCAATATGTAGAATTACAAGACAGGGTTAATCAACTGAACAAATAAACCACCATGGGGAATAGTAAGGACACCTTCCAGTGCCCTATAAATAGTCTAACACCCCCTGGACAGTTATTAGTATTGGGAAACCCACCATGGGGAATAGTAATGTACTGACACCTTCCAGTGTCCTATAAATAGTCTAACACCCCCTGGACAGTTATTAGTACATTACTATTCCCCATGGTGGGTTTCCAATACTGACACCTTCCAGTGTCCTATAAATAGTCTAACACCCCCTGGACAGTTATTAGTATTGGGAAACCCACCATGCGGAATAGTAAGTACTGACACCTTCCAGTGTCCTATAAATAGTCTAACACCCCCTGGACAGTTATTGTATTGGAAACCCACCATGGGGAATAGTATGTACTGACACCTTCCAGTGTCCTATAAATAGTCTAACACCCCCTGGACAGTTATTAGTATTGGGAAACCCACCATGGGGAATAGTAATGTACTGACACCTTCCAGTGTCCTATAAATAGTCTAACACCCCCTGGACAGTTATTTGTATTGGGAAACCCTGATGAAGCCACGCCCACTTAACATGTCGCTACCGGTCTTCCGATAGGCACCATTTAAAAAGTTGTTTCAGGTGTCAAAAACCTTAGGAACACCCCTGATAATGTACTGACACCTCCCAATAATAGAACCTATTTCCAGGCCCACTAATGGATTATCACCAGACTTGGCTATTTTTCGTAGGCTTATCTTAAAGGGGAACTGTGGTTCAAAAATGACTTTAGGTAAATTTCTAGGAATTGCTCTCCTGAGAATTTTTGCAATTTATTTTCATTGTTTATTTTACAGTGTTAAAGATATTGACATTTTTGTGTGTGATATGGAAGCAGCATCACCAGATCCCCTGCACTTCCTGCTCTGAAACCTGTCAGTCAATCTGCCCTGTGTCTCCTCCTCCCCTTTGCAGCCCCCCTGGTCACTCCCACTCATGGACCCCATGGTCCCTCCAGTTGCAGGCCCCCCTTGACCCATTCCCTTACAGCCCCATGTGGCCCCGCCCATTTGCAGGTGATCTCCACCCACCCCCCTGAAAACTCTGTGGAAACAGCCTTCACAGAGTGAGAGAGAAGGGCTGTAGATTCCCTTACCTACTCTGTAAGGACTTCACACAGCAGAGAGGAGGAGGGACTTCCTGTCTCCCTCACACACTGAGGGAGTCTGAGGCTGTGCTTGCTGGCGGCACTGTGCAGGAGAAGCCTTAGGAATGTCACATGTCAGCCTCCCACCCATTAACTTTCATGGTCAGTCATTTCTGTATATCTGTGGAGCACGTAGAGAGGTGGTTGATGGCTCATTTTAAAGGTAGGAAACCTGCCTTTCATTTAAACTCAACTTTTTGGAGACCACAGTTCCCCTTTAACTCCACAAAGCTGTTTTTCTGCTAGATTTTTTTCCCCCCCCGTGATGTATGGCGATATATATGTCAGAATAGGTTTTTGCCATCAAAGTATAGTCGTCTTTTTTAAATATGAATGATTGCCTAATTGTTACATTAAAAAAAACCATCTCAAGCAACCTACTATTAACACAATTACCTTATACAACTTTCCCATAATAGCTCTACATCTTATAGGATAGTCTCTGGGACAAACTACAACGTTCTGAAGGATTGCTACAGTCATCTTAAACTTGTCATGTACAATAGCAATTGATTTATCCATATGGATATTTAGTACTGATGGGTCAGAGTGGAAAAGTTCAATCTTTGGGTTTTGTGCAAAATTTCAATCAAATTCTGTTTGTTTGTATGAACAAGCACGGCGCTCTTGTTGGGAAATCAGTACAGAAATAGATCAGTATAGAATCGAACAGCAGTTCCAGTGTGTGGTTCTTTGATCAGTCGAGTGGAAGTAGACAGTAATGTAGAATGATCAAACAGGTGTATGGCTAGTGAACTAATAAAGGGAGTCTTTTCCCCCGCAACTTTTTAACCGCCGAAAATGGTACAACTACAGTATCTGGAACTTCAATGACAAAAGTAGGGGGGGGAATATTATTGTAAATTTCTCAATTCCATAAGAATATTCATAGTTACATTATTTTCTGTGCCTGTCACTTGTACAGTATAATACACACAGAAACCCCAGTGTATTCATTCTATCTGCGCTCCTCATTGAAGCAGATTACAGATTTAGTTTTGTATCCCTTTAAGATTCTTTGTTCTATGTTCTAACAGGCCCACCACACTGTATAGGGAGGGCTGTGTGTGTGCTTTACCTGTAGCTGCTGACATTAGTCTATTGGTGTCCTGAAGCTTCCCAGCCAACGCGAGTGCATATGAAGAGATCGCAACGGAGTACGGTTTACTCAATGCTGGATACTGACCCAACAAGAAGCTCAACGCCTTGGTAATTCCATCTTGCAGGTTCTAGGGCAGAAAAGTTAACAGTGTAATATGGGGAGAAGGAAATAACAGCTGCGTTTGGGTCCACCAATGGTTTCCTTAGAGAAAATTCAAAAAAAAAAATAACACAGGCCCATGTTCTGCAATATAATTGAGGCCCACAAGCAACGCGGTGCTAAAATATATGCAGCTCCGGGTAAATTGTGCAGAGTAAAGAGTACCAAAGAACTTTAAAGGGGAACTAAATCCCAAAATATTGACCCAGGGCTGCTTTATTACTGCAGGGTCCTCTGGCCCCAGTCAAACTTTCATCCTGGGCATGTGCAAAGCAACTGCCTCTTCGGTGACATCGCCGAGAATCTATTAACTTTTGGTGAAGTTGAAAGCGATGATCTTGGGTGGTGGGTCACTGCTTTACCTTACTCCCAATTGTATTAAACAAAGTTAGAGAAATTAATATTTACATTACTGGGGGGGTCCTCAGTCTCCTTTATTCGGTAGAGCCGCCTTCTGCAATAGTCTGAGCAGTTATTCTGCTGGATTCTCCTAACCACAAACACCAATATTTCTATCGAACAACCCTTTCATCCAAAACCGACCATGTCTTAGGCCAAAGTAGAGCAGTGTTCCCTCTAAAGGTTCGTACACACCTAGCGATGTTCAGCCAAGCACCGACGACCCCGAGAAAACCCGTGACGAATGGCCGATAGTCGTGCGTGTGTATGCGCTCCGTCGGGGGTCGTTCGTGGTGGGTGTTTGTCAGGCTTGGGGGTCGGTGTTCGGATGAACATCGCTAGGTGTGTACGAACCCTAAGCTGTGCACACAAAAACCTTCTGGAATTTAAGTGCTGCAATGTGCATGCGCACACAGATGATTTTATGTTAGAGGGAACATTGCTGGGGAGTTTGGTGGAGTCGGCAACCATGTGTGATAGGGAGGCGCAGCAGCAAAGGTCACGAGTAAAATATACCCATGCATATATTTATAAACACTGTAAATGTGGTCGGCATATCATAGTGCAATTTATTTCCCCCCATCCTTATCCAACACCCGGACATTACCAGCCCTCCGTTACTCACATTTAGATTTTGAGTGCAAGATTTCTGGCTTTCTAACATGGCAATAAGCACAAAGGCTGTGAGAGAAGAGTCTGCCTCGGACGCTTGGCCGGTATTTCCTCCCTGGGTAAAAACACAAGATCGTTATTTAGTTGTACACGTTTAACTCAGGTCCTGTGCTTTGTTGTGGAAATAAGGCAAAGACGTCCATTAATTGGGCAAAGAGGTCCATTATTTGGGCAAAGCGATTGGGCAAAGACGTCCATTTGATTGGGCAAAGACGTCCATTTGATTGGGCAAAGACGTCCATTTGAAGCTTGATACATACAGAGGACTAGTATAGGGTATACCAGTTGGATAGAATGGAAATGGAGATCTTTTTGTAGTGTTGGTTTCCTGTAGAGCTGAATGATAAGATTATAAAGGGTGAGAGCAGGACATTGCATGTAATGTACCAAGGGGGAGAGGAGAAAGCTATAAATCCTAAAGGCAGTAAAGGTTCGAACACACGTGCGATCGCAGGTCCCGACCCGCGACACACAATGTGCACGAACATTTGTTTGGGCCGATAATCGGCCCGTGTATGGGCCGTTTCGGATGATAAAGGGCCCATACACGGACCGATTATTGACCGAAAAGAACGTTGGTGCACATTGTGAGTCGCGGGTCGGGACTTGCGATCGCACATGTGTACGAATCTGTGACTACAATATTAGTCATTCCCAGTACTACACCAAGAGTTTTCAGTAGCAGCTCTGGCCAATGAAAAGAAAGGCTTAGTTGTCCTCAAAAGGAACATTACATTTTACTGGTCCTACTAAAAATATGGGAACCAAATCCAACCAATTCCTAGTTTTCTGCAAGAAGCTGAAACTACAGCACAAGGTGAATCTCCTGCTGCATCCCGTCATTCCGTCCCCCTACATCCCGTCCCCTTACATCCTGTCATTCCGTCCCCCTACATCCTATCCCCAACTGCATCCCATCCCTCTACATGCCATCATTCCATCCCCCACTGCATCCCGTCCCTCTACATACCGTCATTCAGTCCCCCACTGCATATCATCATTCCGTCCCCCTACATACTGTCCCGTCCCCCACTGCATCCCGTCATTCTGTCCCCCACTGCATACCGTCTTTCCGTCCCCCACCGCATATCATCATTCCGTCCCCCACTGCCTCCCGTCATTCTGTCCCCCTTCATACCGTCTTTCCGTCCCCCATTGCATATCGTCATTCCGTCCGACTACATACCACCATCTCCTGATGAATTACAGGTGCAGTCTCATCAAATTGCCCTTTTGACAACTGTTTCTGTGAGATAAGCCAATTAACAGCACCGCAGAGAACATTATTATCAATATCTGCAAAGTCATGGGCCATCGCAAACACCTTTACCACATAGGCAGTCAGCCTGAAAGGGAAAGAAAAACCATTTAACTATCTTTATCTACAGTAATATAAAAAGTCTCAAGTTAAGTGTAGTTTCATTTTTAAAACCAAGAGAAAAAATTCACGACAGAGCGAGATTACAGAGTGATCGTGGCGAGCGAAAATACAGAGTGATTCGTGGCGAGCGAAAATACAGAGTGATCGTGGCGAGCGAAAATACAGAGTGATCGTGGCGAGCGAAAATACAGAGTGATCGTGGCGTAGCGAAAATAAGAGTGATCGTGGCAAGAGCGAAAATACAGAGTGATCGTGGCGAGCGAAAATACAGAGTGATCGTGGCGAGCGAAAATACAGAGTGATCGTGGCGAGCGAAAATACAGAGTGATCGTGGCGAGCGAAAATACAGAGTGATCGAGATTATATGATGGGAGTTGTAGCTTTAAAACATCTAGGAGGGCTGCAGGTTGGAAATCTTTATAAAAGGTCTTCACCTGCCTTTAGCTCTATACTAGCCCCAAACATAATTCGCCTGAAAGCAGTAAATAATTGAAATCACACATTAGGACAGAGAGATTACCATGTACTCGATGGCCTGTAATCAAAGGCGGCATAGGAATTGTCAGTTTTCGTAAGCCAGTTCTTGAGCATAACCTTAGAGAGACAATTGGGGACATTGAACATAGACCTACTAAAATAAACTCAACAGGAGAAACTAATTACTTGGCCATTGTCCCAACCCACCTCCCATCGAGAGAACTAAAAAAAAAAAAAAAAGGTGGGTCCCTCCCTGACGAAGCTCCGGAAAGGGCCGAAACGCGCGTCGGGTTTCTTGCTGGGCGGAAGAGGCATAAGAGTAGAGGACTTGCTGCACGGAGTATTGGAGATCGTGTTTGACAATCATGTATGAAGGTTGTGAGTAGAGAGGATTACACCTACATATCACTTGATATTACTCCACAATGCGGGTAGGATATGGCTATGGAGGTGGGAGGGTGAAGACTATGTTGTTTGTGCAAAGTATGGACTCCGTATGAGAGGTCACGTGAGAGCGGTATAAGACCTGATACCAGCACCAAATAAGGAGTGTTGGGACAGGCGAATCTGCCATATACCTAGTGCTAAAGGTGGCATGTTTACTGGATGGTCTAAAGGCTGCAGCGACTCTCGTGTTAACTGTAAGTCCCGATACCCCTCCATACCAGACACCTGCCTGACTTGAAACAAGATTTAGGGTGTTCAAGTATCTGTATGAGTCATTCAAACACTTGTAATCAGCGAACTTTAGTGGACGTTAGATATAGTTTGTAGCGAGTGAGGAGCCTACCGATTCCACGTTCTTAATGCCCTTCGCCTAGCTGTGTTTGTTCTTGTTTATATGAGATTGTTGTATTAATGAGGGTGGTTCCCTTGTCCAGGATATGTTTTAAATTATATGTGCATGACACTTTTCAGAGCTAATAAAAGGAACATTGTATTTATCTTTGAACCTGTCAGACGTTTATTATTATAATGGTGATAGTGCCTATATAACAGGGTCTGTGCTTGGTCACCTGAACACCCCTCGGGCTTCTTTTGTTGGGGGACGTTGGGAGACAATATATAGTTTATGGGGTCCCTCATCTTTCAAAACAAGATAAAAATAAACACTTGTTTATGGGGTCCCTCATCTTTCAAAACAAGATAAAAATAAACACTTTGTCTGGATATAACAAGAAAAGAATTCGAGGGGACAAAGATACAAATAATTGATTAACGGAATATCCCTTTAAAATACACCTATTAACACAATTCCACAACACAAATCGATCAACATAGTAGATATGAATCAATACATATAAACAGTCTGTGTTGCCCTTGAATAAATTGTCAAAGTTTAATGTTCAATATTGCAGTGAAAAATAAACCTGCAACAACAAGTCCAACATCTTAAAGAGGATAAATATCAATAGGAATACCTGTACAATCTTACAATATTGAACATTAGACTGATTCAGACTTTGAGAAGTCGGCATTTGTCAGTTTATTCACGGATAGTTCATGTATTGATTCATATCTAGTACGTTTAGCGTTATATATGTGATGGTGGAATTTGGTTAATGTGTTTATTTTAAAGGGATATTCTGTTAAAGGATCACTATACTCTAAACATTAACGTTTTCAAAATGGAAAGTACCTGGGCCAGGGAGGTCGGATTGGTTATTCCTACCTCACAATATTAATTTGTTGAGTAGCTACAGCACTAACAGTTTTTATTTGCCAGGTTAGTCCTGGACTATTCCTGTATTAAAGATAGTGCTGAAGCCAGGAGGAAGACTGGTAGAATCAGGTTTTCCACACAGAAACAATATTGAGAGGTAGGAATTACCAGTCCTATAAACTTGTTCCAAGTACTTTTCATTTTAACTGTATTTTTTTTTTTAAAAAAAAACACTTTATACACACGATAGATATTCTTTAATAAATTTGTATTTTATATCCACTCTAAAATTCTTTTGTTGTTGTATCCCATCAAGAGAACCTGGTGAACCTCAACATTTCTGGTTTGGTAAAAGAGAAACATTTAAAGGGGAGGTCACGGCCACTCTACATTGTGCATTACAAACCCAAACCAAAATAAGCCAATATCAACTTACCCTGTCTAATGTTCCTGATGGCTTGGTCCCTGCGGTTTAGTCCAACTTTCTGCCACTGGTTGGTGGCGTCCAGGTAGCGGGTGGCAATAACACTAGCCGTCATCGTCATCATGTTTTGTTCTCCACAGCCATATGGCACCACAATCAAGTCATTCAGGTTGGTACCATCAATGGCATTTTCCACCAATAGACTAATCGGGTTTCCTGAGATTAAATGATAGAAAACAAAAGGTCCAGTAATGTCTACAGATCAACAGAGTAGGACTGGCCCATTGGGATACCACAAAGAAAACATAGGACACAAATATGGCAGCACACTGATACTATTAGTTACCCTCCACAAGGTGCGTACACATCCAAAGTCACCTTCCAGCTCCCAACATGTAATTCACAATTAGACAGCACCACTCATGTAGATGAATTTAAAAAGTCTCAATTTATTCTTTCATCCTAAAAACTAAGTAGGTATACAAGAAAAACTAGAGACTTTAAATTCATCTACGTGAGTGGTGCTGTCAAAACAAATCCTGGTGGGCAAAGGCATCAGAGATCCATTAATTAGGTTAACACAACCCTGGTAAACCGGATCAGTAGTCTTGTGGGAATTAAAGGGGTACCTTTGACATTTCCTTGTTACCGATGTGGGTGCCTACAGAAGGCTCTGAGAATGGGCAAACATTTCAGACACAACAATCCATTTTAGATGCATTTAGATGCATATCAGGAGATATGTTGACCAGTTTATCTGTTACGGAGGTCAATATATAGATTGGTCCATGTGTGTACAACACTTAAAAATTGAACGAAGATTTTGAGAAGAGTCAAAATGAGCTGGAGAAGCATTAAAAAAGAAAAACCAAAAAGAGAGGATATAGAGGCAGAAGAAAAGGGTTCACCAGGGAGTCTCTAGGTATTTTTCATGGATTTATTTATTTCACAAGGGAGGTTCACAGCCCTAATCTTCCAGACATACACCATCTGTGAATCTCTCTACTGGAACCCAGCCTTTTAATACAGGATGGAGCAGGTCTTCAGCTGTGTGGGTGTTTGAGTGGGAAGAAGTGGAGGCAGTGGGGGATGAGAGGTATATTAATCCATTTTCTCTCACCTTGTACAGTTATTATGGTGTCAATATCTGTCCGGGGAACAATGTTCGTTGCATTCAAAGCTTCAATTTTTATTTCCTGCACCCCATCTATGAGAGAGACAAAGTATAGACACGCCTTATGATCTAACATTATGCCTTTTATTTAGATGGGAATTTTATTTAAACTAAACACAGAAGATTGTAAAATCCTCACCTCCTTACGGATTGTCAAGTTTCAAGCCAAAATTACTGGTTCTACCAATTTTCAATGTGGACCAATTAAAATTTAGATCTGAGAGTTTGATGTGGAATTTGCTTTTAATCATTTAAAACCTGGGACTGTTCTGTGAACCCATTAGTAGATTGAAACCAGTCAGGTTTGTGAATCCATTATTCTCTCTAAAATGGGGAGCTTCCCTCAAGCTCTGTAAGCAAAGAGTTTGAAGTTTTCCTGCATGGCGCACTGCAGTAAAAGATTTTACCAACTCTATACAGGTGTACAGTATCTTTGGTTAGGAATCGATTCGAAAGACTATCCCGTCTTTCTTATTGTTTTAATAGTTAGTCTTCGGACTATACAGTGGGGGAAAGGAGTTTAGTCTTTACCGCTCCTTTAAGGATTAATTTAAAATTGGAGAAAGCTTCCATTTAAAAATCTTGCAATAAATAACACCATTTCTTGTTAACACACCCTCAGGGTTCTTGGCTGTACAAACACCTAAATAAAATCCAAGCCGCAGGTAACCAACCTTTCCCTGTTGTAACTGGGTCGAGTGTTACAGACTTTGTTGTCCGAGTTATACGAATCCCTTCAGGCTGAAAGAAAACAAAGGATTTTTTTTTAAATAAATGAAATAAAAAACTAAGCACATCAAAAGCATAAACTTTAAAAAAAAAAAACAAAAAAAAAAAACCCACAGATGTGCCTTGAAAGTTTGCATTGCCAAATGTGCCACAGTCTGAAAAGGTTTGAGAACCACTGGTGTAGACCCCACAGAGGAGCAAATTTGAAAGCCCTTTACTCTAGAATAGAGATGTTCGAAACTGATGAGTTTCATCCCGAAAACGGACCCATAGATGTCTATGGGAGAAAAAAATTCGAAAGTTTCTATCAATTTGAAGGGTGAAATAGTAATAGTAGGTTACTGTAAATAACACAGGGACCTGGGGAATGGTCTGGGGAACCCATAAATATAAGTAAAACTCATTTAAAGTCTCTTTCCTCATGATCGGGCTGTTTTCGAGCTTTCGCGGGCTATTTTCGAGGGTTACCGAAATCGAACACTAATTTCGAGGGTTACCGATATCACAAATACGAGGGTTACCGAAATCAGCTTGTACATTCGAGGGTTGGCGAAATCGGCACAAACATTCGAGGGTTACCGAAATCGATCGCTACTTTTCGAGGGTTGATGGACTTACGATTTCGAGGGTTACCAGGATTCGTACAATTAACGAGGGTTACTGAAATCGATCCCCACCTACGATAGAAGGTTTCGAGGGTTACCGAAATCGATCCATACTTTCGAGGGTTACCGAAAACAGCGATAAAAAAAAACAAAAAAAACCCCGAAAACTCGGAAAATTCGAGTTTCGAAAAATCCGGGCTTTCCGAAAGTTTCGTCGGGACTTCGAAGCCGCCGGATTCGATTCAAAACTGGGTTCTATTAGAACCCAAAGTACATCTCTACTCTAGAACAGAGTGATTCTCTGCTGGCAAGTCCTCCATATAGTATAGTATTTGAGAAAGACATACATACATCTTGTCCAACCTACTTAGCAATACACACATTTCCTGCCTAACTATTAATCCAGAGGCCGGCAAAAAAAAAAAAAAGAACACCAGAATTAAGAAGGGGGGAAAAAATTCCTTCCTGACTCCAAGTGGCAATGGGAAATTTCCCTGGATCAACTCTACTTTATGTATCAATACCAGTAACTTGTAACATTCCTTTTTTGAAGAAACTCATCCAGCTTTTGGTTTTTAAACTATCCAATGAACCTGCCATAACGTCCACTGGAAGACAGTTCAATAGCTTTACCGTTCTCACAGTGACAAACCCTTTCCCAACTCTACTTTATGTATCAATACCAGTAACTTGTAACATTCCTTGTTTGTAGAAACTCATCCAGCTTTTTATTAAACTGACCAATGAACCTGCCATAACAACGTCCACTGGAAGACAGTTCCATAGCTTTACCGTTCTCACAGTGAAAAACACTTTCTGAACTTAAAGACTAAACTTCATCAAGTCTTAAGGGATGTCCTCTGACATGTTCTATTGGTGAACAATGCCCCAGAAAGATTATTGTATGTCCCGTTAATGTATTTATACACAGTAATCATATCCCCAAGCAAGCACCTTTTCTCTAGTGTACATAATAGTAACATATCCAATCTGTCTTCGTATTCAAGCTCCACCATTCCCCTTGTCACAAACATGTCCTTTTAACTCCCTTAGGAAATATCTAATCGCAGCATTCATTTTCAATTTATCCCACCTCAATAGCAGTGTCAATCAGTATGGCAGCTCCCTCCTAGTCCAACTGTTAGGTAGTCAAAGGGTATGCTTACCATATGTCTATTTGTTGTTTGTTCACCACAGCAGGGTGTCTGTTCGAGGGGCAGAGTGAAATTCACTGTAAAATGCTCAGACCTGAACAAACTGACCGCCAGGAGAACCACAGGTGGTCTGCTGCTTAAAACAAAGCTAGAGCAGATGCCAGTTCAAAGTCTATTCATATTTCATAATTTAGGGTAAAAGAATTATAAAATAATTTCCAAAATAATGTCAGCTAACACTGGAACTAAACCATAATGCCCATATTTTCTAAAAGGATTGTATCATAAAAACTTTTACTTCTCAGTCATACCAACTCATTAATATCATGTTTGGGTTTCTATGGGCTGTATGATATTAGATATTCACAAAACCATTAATATTTTGCATGCAAGATGTTCAGTATGGACTAGAGGGAAAATATAGTTTCCTCCAAAAGGCTGAAACACACACACACCCCTCCTCCCAGATTCAGAGAAGGACATAAATTGGGGTACCAGACTCAGCCCAGCAGTTCGTCATTACATCAAACCAAGGAACATAACTAAGCCAATTGGATGGACTGTATATTGGCTTCCATCTTGGAGTATCATATTGGATACTGTCATTTTCCCCCATATTGTATAAATAAGTTTCCTGGACTTTGCGGATGCCATTTACTCTTAAGTGTTCTTCCCTTTATCCCATTTACCCTCAACTGTGTGCTACTTTAATGTTTAATAACTTACCCTAGCATTTACTGTACCTTTATATGCACTATTTTGCCTTTTAATAAATGATCTAAAAAGCATTTAAAGGGTAATTGTTCTATTTGAGTATATCCCAAAGGCAGCTTATCGTTAGATATTAGGATATATTTGTGTGCTGTGTATTTATATTCACTACCCCGCTTTCTCTGTTCTGTTGCTAGTTTGACTTTTCGGTTAATTGGAGGGCCCTTTCCGATAACTGATAAGCAGGTAGGCAGACTGGACTGGGGGGTTCTGACACCCCTTATTATTTTAGTTGCCCTTCTCTTTTTTTCTCCCTTGAATCCATACCTCTCTTTATACAAGACAGTACCATGCTGGCTCTGGCTGTTACCCCCTGGCACTGCTTGCTACCTTTTAGTTTTTTATCCACCAAAACCCCAAGATCTTTTTCCAACAGGGATTCACTTAGCACAGAGCCATTTATAGTATAAGCAGCACAAGGATTTTTAAGTCCAAAATGCATCACCTTACATTCATCAACATTGAATCTCATCTGCCACTTAGCAGCCCAATGTGACAATCTATCTAGATCCCCTTGCAATGATTGCACATCCTATGAAGCTTTTAATGGTCGACAAAGTTGTGTCATCAGCAAACACAAAAACCTTGCTGACAATACCCACTTCCAAATCATTAATAAATAGATTAAATAGAAGCAGCCCCAACACAGAACCCTGTGGCACCTCACTTAGCACTTTAGTCCATAATGATGTAGACCCATTTACAACTACTCTCTGCATCCTATTCCTTAACCAATTTCTATCCATGTACAAATGTGACTCCCCAGACCAACAGACCTTAGCTTATTCATTAGTCGCCTATGGGGGACTGTATCAAAAGCCTTTGCAAAATCCAAGTAAACTACATCTACTGCTATACCAGAGTCTAAATTTCTACTTACTTCCTCATAAAAGCCAAGCAAGTTAGTTTGACAAGATCTATTCCTCCTAAATCCATGCTGGTTACTACTTATAATGTCAGTCCTTGAAACATACTCTAGAACATGTTCCCTTATTAAACTTTACAGGATCTTCCCACCACTCAAGGTTAAAGCCTGTAAACGACAACTACACTTTTTGAATTTCAGTTTTTCCAATCCAGAGGCACACTTTCAGACATGAGGGAATCTGCAAATATAAAAAACAATGGCCTGGCTAAAACTAAACTTAGCTCCTTAAGGACCCGAGGATGTATTTTATCTGGTCCAGCATTATTAATTTTAACCTTATTTGGTTGTTTCTGCACCATATCCTTAGCCCAAAGTACAATTGCATCTTTTATACCATTATTGCCATCCTCCCTAACATATTCCCATTAATTAATGGCCCCACATTTTTATTTCTCATTTTCTTACTATTAATATACTTTATTTTTTTTTTTTTTTATTTGTTTTATTTGTATTCACCAGCATTATAAATGCATCTTATTTACATTATTTATAAAATAGTTTGATAAACTATTAATATACTTTAAATTGTTTAGGGTTAGTTATTCTTTGTTCAGCTATTTTAACTTCATTATTAATATTAGCTAGCTTATTTGCTTTTTTTACAATCCTTGTTACAGTTTTTATAATCCCTAAAAGGCCCTTTCCCTTCAACTTTAAGGTTTTAAATTCGATTTTCTTCCTTTCCATTTCCCTCTTTAAATCCAAATTCAGCCACATGGGCGTGGAATTATTTTTTTTACATTTATTTCCCAAGGGTATAAATTTAGATGTGAAATGGCTTAAAATCCCCTTGAACACAGTCCACTTCTGTTCAGTACCTTTACCTGATAATACATTATCCCAGTTGACATTCTGAAGAGCTGCTTTTAACCTGGGAAAATTTGCTTTCCTGAAATTAAAATGTCTTTGTTAACCCAGCGCACTTTTCCTTTCGATAACAAAGTCCAAATGCCACTATTTCATGGTCACTATTCCCTAAGCCTCCAGTTACCTTTATATCTATGCTCCAAGATGTTAGATATTACCAGATCCAACAGAGCTCCTTTTCTAGTAGGAACTTCAACTAGTTTCCTGAGAGAAAATTATCGGCTCCATTTACTATAGTAGAAGGAGCCGGACCATGTACGGGCCAAATGAACAATAATTCTTTATAAAGAATATATGGATCACTCACTATTAATTATATACACACACACACACACACACACACACACACACACACGTGTCTAGCCCCTTCACACTCCGTTCCTGTTTTCTTGCCCGGGTGCTGCTGTATATCAAACCGGAGCACTCCAATGGACTTGAATGAATTTTTATTGAGCGTTGCTGTATGTCCATTTTCCTACATGTTTCGGCCCAATGGTGGCCGTTGTCAAGGTTACAGATCCCAGGATGCATCACGATTAAAACAGGTACAATCCCTCCCCTACCACACCCCCTCCCCTCTGTGCTCAACCCACAGTGTAACCCTTGCTATCACCAAGTCTATGCATATAGCAAACGTATGTGACAGGGTGATCCCTGTATGCAGTGCCAACTTTACCGAATCTATGGCCTGTGGATATCTACAAAGTGCTTAAGTACATAAATAATAAAAACCATGGTGTCATATCTAAAAGTAATGATAAAATAGACTGTGCTAATAAAGACTATGAAACCCCAAGTAAAAAAAAAAGTATCCAGTGCCTAGATCCACTAAATATAAAAGATACTATAAGTAAAAACACCAGTGGTAGTGCCATACCATATTATAATACATATTACATAACGGTTTAAATAAATAAAAATTAAGATACAATACATCAAATATGTTGTCCAAGTGTCTTACTTGCAGCCTTTTAAATACTGTAACAATACCTAATGTTCATGTCAATAAGTAACTACATCCTTGTGACCGAGGGGGAAAAAATTCTCTTACTGATATTTCCTTGAGCTAAATTCCTATCGCACTAAGGAAGAGTGGAAAGGATTAATATTAAGGATAAAACATCTAATTCTAAATTCATCGGAAGCACGATAGAGTATACTGCTCATTAAGGCCATGATATTGTGCCCAGCCTCCTTACCCATCTCTGTAGAGTGAAGCTCTTTCTATTGACCCCTTCCATAGCCGGCTCATGATCTATCGCCATCCACTAAAGGGTGGCCAGGGGATGTCCCTCTTTTAAAAATGTCATGCTACCGATTGCTCACCAAACCTGTCTAGGGCCCTATTGTCTTCCTCATTTTGTTGTGTTCCCTGTAGGACTGATCTAATAGCCTGACGATTAGCAAGGCAATCTCTAAGGAACGTCGTTGTCTTTCCTACATAGTATTTTGCCACAAGGGCATTATTATGTACACAACAAATTGGTCAATCTAAAATGTATCTTAATTCTCTGTCCACTTTGTGGGCCCGGATTTCCCTCATCCTCAATCGCAGATCTGCATGCTGTGCAACCTAAGCAATTAAAAAACCCAATTTGGTCTCATATAAGCAGGTTCTTATTAACCTCCGATTCCCCCAATTCAGTTCTCATTAAGAGGTTTTTCAAATGTTTTACTTTTTTTATGGGTAAAGAGTGGACGAGTGTTGCAGAAGGTTACATTTCGATCTTTGGTTAAGATTTCCCAGCGTTGTTGTATACACCTCTTAAGGAATGTTGTGTGGTGTATAAGTCCCAATGATCTATACTTTATCACTTTTTATTCTATGTTGTGGATCGTCCCTCATAATACTGCGATCAGTGCTCAATGCCCTTTTATCTGGGCCTGCACCATATCAGAGTCATAACCCCTTGTGGAGAATTTTATTCTCAACTCTTCCAATTGACTGGTTGCCCTATCGGGGTCAGTATTGTTCCTGAGTACCATTAGGCACTGGGAATATACAATCCCTCTCTTCGGACTTTCTGGATAGAAACTACCCGCATGCATGAGGGTGTTTCTATCAGTGGGTTTTGAGAATAGGGTGGACCCCATTTTATCACCGTCCTTATAGGATTCTAAGATCCAAATATTTGATCTCCATGTATGTGGTAAATTTTACCGGTGAATCCAAAGCATTTAAAAGACTCCACAAACACCTTACACTCTTCCTCTGACCCGTTCCATAAAAGGAACAGGTCATCTATGTACCTTTCGTACATGTAATGAGTGTCTTGTTGGAGCATACAGGGAGAATATATTTCTTTTCGAAGTTCTACATATGTAAATTAGCAAAGGACGGCCCTATGTTGGAGCCCATGGCCGTCCCAGCTATTTGTTGATAAATGGAGGATTCAAATCTGAAATAGTTGCGCTCAAGTTAACAACAAGTCCATGAGGTAATCAATGGGTGGAGTCTTGTGCCCAAAACTTATAAGGGCCTCCTTACAAATCTGTACCCCCTCAGTCTGGGGTATGATGGTATAAAGGCTAGATACATCACATGTCATAAAACCTGTACTACACAGATCACCTTTGAATTCCTTAAGGATGCCCAGAAGGTGTTGGCTATCCTGTAGTTACAATGTCATATCTCTTACCACCGGCTGTAGGAATGAATCTAAGTATACAGTGACAGGTTTAAAAATAGAGCCACGTGATACTATTGGTCTCCCTGGTGGTGTAGTGGTTGACTATGTATTTTAGGTTCTGTGTAAATAATTTGTACCTTGGGGGTATCCGTGGTAAGGTACTAATTCATCCTAAGTAATTCAGGTCACTCTTAAATAATTTAGTCGGGTCACTGGGGAGTCTCTTATATGTAGACTCATCAGATAATTGAGACAGTAGTTAATTTCTATAAAACTCAATGTCTAGTAGGACAATGCCCCCCCCCCCCCTTGTCAGCCAGGTGTATTATAAGGTTTTTGTCCTCCTTTAATGACCGCAGAGCCAGTTGCTCCTTTTTGGTGAAATTCGTGCATCTTGTGGATTTCTCCGGTTGAGTTTTAAATGAATCTACTACATCATTCCTAACCATCTCACCAAACACACTAGCCCTCTGTCCCCTATTTCTTTGAATATCCAGTCTGAAACATCTTACATTTCTGCTGTCAATCAAGGGCCTTATTACCATAAACTCTTATGTATAGCTTTGCTGTAGCTGGAATGATGACAGTTGGTAATTTACTCTCCCGGTGCTGCCTTATATTGATTAATGAGCATGCTTGCCATCACAGAGAGTCAGAAAATCTGTCAGGGGGCTGAGCTTGAGCAAAACAATACTGGATTAAAGTCATGCAGCAACACAAACCCAGAGTAAGTGCTTCTTACATGTATTCATTTATAGATTAAAATGAGGCATAGTAATTTTTAGTGTACAATTTCCTTTAGGTCCATTAAGCCATGTTAAAGGACAATTATACTCACCTTCCCTCCGCTCCTCTTCTGTGTTGATTAGCTTTTACCCAGGGCGAGGACCTGAACCTGCTGTTCCTCACCCCTGGGTTTGTGATACTTACACCAGAGTGTTACAGCAACGCTGCTCTGGTAGGCTCCGCCCCCTCTTCCCCGTCGGCGACGAGGCCAATAGGAAGGCACGCTCTGCAACAAGTGTACTTCCTATTGGTCTCGTCACCGACGGGGAGGAGGGGTGGAGCCTACCAGAGCAGCGTTGCTGTAAGACTCTGGTGTAAGTATCGCGAACCCAGGGGTGAGGAACAGCTGGTTCAGGTCCTCACCCTGGGTAAAAGCTAATCAACACAGAAGAGGAGGGAAGGTGAGTATAATTGTCCTTTAACTAGTGCACCATTGGTTAACGCGGCAAGTAAACTGTGGCTGCGGTGGTACACTGCCACAACCAATGCAACAAGCAGAGTCTTTTTAGGACAAAATCTTTAAAGTTCGCAAATATTCTCAGAATTGTAAACTAGATATTTCACTCCTCTATCTTTCCTGTGCCGTTTGTTCCCAATGCATGTTCAAGGTTTTTCATTGAGCATTATATATTGATTGTCTTTAAGATTTTCTCCTATAGCTCTCCTTTTCAGATCGTTTGCCATCTTAATGGCAAACGGACATCACCCAGTGCCATCTTAATGACAAACTGACATCACCCATCTCCATCAGAAGTCCCATGCTCCTACAGTTGCTGGACAGCAGTTTACACCATATACTCACCACCACTTTCAGCTTTCTCTGAACACCATCTGAATCTGTTCCTCCAGACTGAGAAAACACGGCCGCCTTCACCTCAATGAATGTCTCCCCCAGGGTCAGTGGTACAATGATGAAAGGAACAGCCGTAGTGGAGATCCCATCAACCCAAACTTCCTGGCGAAAATTCTTTAAGGCTGTGGACATACTGCAGAAATCTGGATTGTGAGTCAAATCGATACGGACCTAGAGAAATACATAGATTGTAAAGGAATTTGTTCACATGCATCAAGCAGGTATCCTACATCTCGTGGGAATCTCCCTCACTCTGGGGTGGTCTCCCACGCGAAATTAGAGGAGTCTCTAATCTCCCTGCCATGCCCCCTTTTGGCTGCCACGCCCCTGCCATTCCCCTAAACCCACCCCCCAACCCCTATGATGCCAACACAACATCACAAATGCCATGCCCCCTCCCCCAGAGCAGGCCAATTCCCACTAGAAGTATTGAGCCAATGAGGGAGTGATTGGCAAAGAAATTGTTATAATGAACAATTTTCCTAACCTTGCTTTGTTTGTGCAGGAAACGCATCATTTCTACAAGTCAAGACAACCGTACAAATGTATAAAATGATTTTAACCAAGTGCAGACATTTATCTTTCCAGTTTACCTTAATTTGATCGTTCTTGTAATTGTAAATAATGGCTCGAATCTCCACCTGTTCGTTCCTCACGACCGAATATGGGAGCTTGAGATCGATAAAGAAATCCTTCATTACCCTTATGTTATAGGGCTGAGCTACACACAGGCCTGAATGGAAGTAAAACAAAAGGTTAGTTCGTTGTAGTGTCCGTGTGAACTCAATTCACATAATGTTTGTACAAATGCCCCAAGACATTAAAGGGCATCTATAGTGGGAAAATGAACTTTTTTCCCCTTCCTTTCCATGTTTTCTATAATTCCCCACAACCCCCAGAGTGTCATCACTTTTTTCAGATTCCCTCTCTGTCCTGAGATACACCAGTTAGAAGAATACGTGATTGCATTCCTCTACTCCTACTTGGACTGTCAATCAAATCCCTGTGACTTGATCCCCCCTCCCTGCTCTGTAATAAACATAGAGATAACAGCATTAGCAGGGGGAGAAAGGTAGCTTTCATGGTAGATATAAGGCTGCACTTGACCCCCCCTTCTTAATAGCTTTCACTGATTGATGATGGGTCACAAAGAGAGATCGTAAACTGTTCGTTTGTCCTTCTTCCGTGTCTCCAGGACAGCTTGCTTTCTATTGGCCACTGTGCGTGGGTGTGTTTTTCAGGATGTTGAACATTTAACTCCTACTACACATGATAAGCTTGTCGGTTAGCCGGAGTTGAGACATGGAGGAGGTAACAGAGGGGAGGGGGAAGGGGGGAGTGCTGCGCACAGATCTGGCACCATGGTTAAACAGAGTCACTGACAGAGATAGGATTAAGGCAGCACAGAGTACATGAATTTAACTTTGCAAAGGGGCAATGTGTTTTTTTCCACTATAGATGCCCTTTAAAACTTGTTCTTGTTTATTGGCGGGTAGATGCCTTCTTAACCATAGGCCATCCCGATCCTGTAATCTACATTAGAGAGTAAACCTTTATATTAAAGACACCAAATGGCTACATTGAAAGGCAAGGCAAAAGTGTTTCATGTGAATGACCTTTGTTGTCCTTTAAGAATTAATTTTAAAGAAACCCCTCTCTCAGGATATCCACAGGCGGCCATGTTGATAAATTAATTCCAGCAGTTTAGAGGTAATCCTTCTGAACAGGAAAGCATATTCGTATAGGTCAAAATATGCAGCTTGGTATTTACCTTTCGTTTCAGACAAGCTCACAGCAAGAAACATCCAGGTGGTGATTGAATCTTTCAACTTAACATTCAGGACCTTGCTGGAAATACTGTGTGAATGAAAGTCCAGTATTAACAATCAGGGTTTATAGTATTGATATAAAAGACAATTCTATGCAAATCCCATTCATTGCCTAGGGGTCAATTTACACAAAAATAAATAATACCTTGTTTAATCAGCCATTTTGTGTACAAGTCTGGAGAAAGTCTAGAAAGGTCTTTAAAAAAATGCTACATAGGAAAATAGAAAGTAGCTGATTCTCTGAGACTTCCTCCTTTTCTTCCTGGGAGAATCAGACTGAGCATCTCTAAGCTCACCGAGCAAAGAATGCAATATATTAAAGTGGTAAGCAAGAGGAAAAGTTACTTATTCTTATCAGGTTTTTCTATCATGGATTCCACATTCCAGAACCAGCTCTCTGGAAACTCTGTTCTGCTAACAATTTCAGATTCAGGGACGTATCCATCATCTGTGCCAGGGAGAAAATAATATATATTGCGTTAAAATACATAAAGGGGAGATTCAATAAAAGTTATCCTTAAAAATGGTGCTAATTTTGCCCCAACCAATCAGATGTTAGCTTTCAAATGTTAAATAATATCCGATTGGTTGGGTAAAAATTAACATTGTATTTAACAATAAGAACTTTTATTGAATCTCCCTGCGTATGGTTAAAAATGGTGCTAATTTTTACCCAACCATTCAGATGTTAGCTTTCAAATGTTAAATAATATCCGATTGGTTGGGTAAAAATTAACATTGTATTTAACAATAAGAACTTTTATTGAATCTCCCTGCGTATCGTTAAAAATGGTGCTAATTTTTACCCAACCAATCAGATCTTATTTAACATTTGAAATCTGATTGGTTGGGGAAACATTAGCACCATTTTTAACAATAAGAACTTTTATTACATAGGCCTGATGAACTTTTATTGAATCTCCCTAAACATATCCCACAACAACCACAAAGTAAATAATGAATAGCCGGGAGATTCAATAAATGTTCTTATTGTTTAAAATGGTGCTAATTTTGCCCCAACCAATCAGATCTTATTTAACATTTGAAAGCTAACATCTGATTGGTTGGGGCAAAATTAGCACCATTTTAAACAATAAGAACTTTTATTGAATAACCCTGTCTGTCTTTATCTTCATTGTTCTACCCCCTTGTCTACGATATCAACAATCAACTAACACTCATTAAGCCTGGCACTACAGTTCTCCTTAAATCTTTGTATCAAGTTCCAAATTTTATCTATTGCAGGTATGTACAGTGCTGCACACACAACCTGCAATTTATGAAGATAATGACCATATATTACCCTGTAAATAACACTTTTCTAAAACAACAATTACCCACTAATCAACATTAGTCATTAGTTTCACATTTGTGACTCCATTGATACAATTTTTTTCCACCCATCCAATACTTTTCAAATCCAAAATATGAAAATTGTCACCAAAACCAATAAAGTTGTATTTAAAAAAAAAAAAAAAAAAATCACAAAGACTTGCCTGTGACAATGATCTCTTCCACAATAGATAGTGGTTGTTGTACTTGATGCATCGCTTGAAATTGCATGGGCCTCCTTTCCTCCTCAATGTATCTGCAGCAGTCTAGAAAGGCGTCCATACACTCCGTCCCATCCATTATTAAATTTGCACGCTCGTCACAAGTACGAAACAACAGATCATCCTCCATCCCATCCAGGCAGCATTGCTTGGCTTTGTTCATGTATTGAGAAGCTAAAAAAATGAACATATAAGAGTAGATGTAGGATTAAATAAAACCACATAGTAGATAAGAGCTTTCCCCGAGGTATGATAAAGTTGGTGGCCTGTCAAGGAATAGCAAAGACAAAATGGAAGTTAAGGTCAAAAGCAAATGAAAAATACGTTTTAGAAAATCGCCTTTGATGACTAGGCTACAATGTAAGGCCGTTGGCCCTTGGTTGTTGCATTTGAGGGCAATTATAATGTGCGTTGTCTAGGTCATGTCATTAAAAAGGGCTTTCCAGGAGACTAACACATCACTTAGCCTAGGTTTCCACCATATATCTTACCTTTGTCATCTTTAAGCTCCTTCAGCTTGTCAGAAGCCCGTCGCCTACGTGCTAAACGGATCATACATTTTAGGTCTATAAATAAATAAAAAATCCTTGTTCAAGTCCATATCATATACACATTTTGCCTAGTGTTCCAATGAAGCCATGTAAAAATAAAATTAGTAGGCTCTTTAAAGGGGAACTGTGGTTCAAAAATGACTTTAGTTAAATTGATAGAATTTGCTCTCCTGAGAATTTTTGCAATTTCCATAGTTTATTTTACATAGTTTTGAAGATATTTAAATTTTTATGTGTGATATGGCAGCAGCATCACCAGGTCCCCTGCACTTCCTGCTCTGAAGGAATGTCAGTCGATCTGCCCTGGGTCTCCTCCTCCCCTTTGCAGCCCCCCCGGTCCCTCCCACTCATGGACCCCATGTTCCCTCCAGTTGCAGGCCCCCCTTGGCCCACTCTCTTACAGACCCATGTGGCCGTCCACCCACCTGTGCACAAGCCCCACCCACTCGCGGGTGCCGTGGGCCACTCAGACACACACCCCCCTACAGAAAATTCTGTGGAAACAGCCTTTTCAAGCCTCCCACCCATTAACTTTCTGGTCAGTCGAGCACGTAGAGAGGTGGTTGATGGCTCGTTTTAAAGGTAGGAAACTGGCATTTAAACTCAACTTGTTTGGAGACCACAGTTCCCCTTTAAAGCCATACTATATACAATATTTTGGCCCGGCCGACATTTCAGTGTGTGTTGGTCGAATTATTGTACCGGTTCCTTGTGGCAGCCGTGACCAGCTGCTTGTTCGTTCGAATCAGACAGGTTAGAAAACCACAGCCGATCATGGTCAATGTCGGACACTGCTTCTTTCGCCAGACAGTCCTTCCTCCTGGCCGATCATAGTAACATAGTAATTAAGGTTGAATAAAGACATTCGTCCATCAAGTCCAACCTATTCCTTTTTTTTTTTTTTTTTTTTTTTAACCCTACCCAACAGTCGTTCAGGAGGAAAGTTGGATGGTGTGTACCAGCCTTTAGACTAATATCTGCAGAGCTAACAGAAATCTATGGGGTTAACACTGGTAAATGAAAACACTACCTGATCTGTCCATGGTAGTAAACCCAGAGTCTGTTTGTAGAGCGAGCCCGGCATCATAGAAAACACTTGCACTATCAGGGCCACTCCCCGGAGTGCATCCAATGTCTGACTTCTCCACCGAATCCCACACCTGAATGATGCGTTTGGGGAAAAAAAAAAAAAAAAAAAAAAAAAACATTTACACAAAAGATTGGGCTTTGCCTTAATGAGAATTTATGTCAAAGAATATACAACTTAAGGGACCCATACACAATCCAATCTCTAGCCATAACATACTGTGATATCAAAAATTCCTCAGATCGTGTATAGGAGATCCCTGGAACATCAGTCAATTTTCGTTATGTATGTATAATTTGGCTAGAAGAGAAGCGTTACGGCGTTATTGGCGAATTTCGGGACAGTTTTTCCCCATAGACTATAATGGTAACAATCCTCAAATGTGGATATTTCAAAACAGTTTGTTTCATGGTCAGAAATACAAACGGTGATACCCCCAACCCCCACACAGACCCAGGTACACCCACCTACTGATCTAATTATCCATTACTGTGGCAGCCATATTTAAAGGGTAACTAGTCAAAAAAACAAATTTTGACTAATCGTTCAAAAAGTTTGTCTTTTAACTACCGACCTGAGACAGGTACACATACCTACTAAACTACTCTTCCATTTCTGTGGCAGACATACTTAAAGGGTAACTATAGTCAAAAATAAATTTTGATCCAATAATAAAAAAAGTTTGCTTTTTTTAACTAACAACCTGACACAGGTACATACACCAACTGAGGTACCCATTCATGTGTCAATCATTTTTAAAGGGTAAGTATAGTAAAAAAAAAAAAAAAAAACACATTTTGACCAATTATCAAAAAAGTAACCGGGTTATTCAATAAAAGTTCTTATCGTTAAAACGGGTGCTAACTTTGCCCCAAACAATCAGATGTTAGCATTCAAATGTTAAATAAGATCTGATTGGTTGGGGCAAAATTAACACCATTTTAAGACAATAAGAATTTTTTGAATCTCCCTGTAAGTCTTTTATCCCCCAACCTGACATGAGTACACACACCAACTGACTTACCTTTAATGCATGAGACAGCCATATTTAAAGGGTAAGTAAAAAACAACAATGTCCTCATCATTGGCATTGTTGAGTTTTAAAATCTGCAGCACAAACACACACATTCCCTTCCAAAATGCATTTATACTTAAAGTTTATACTTAAACTTTTCCTTTCTATTTTTATTTATAAAGCACCATTTGGGTACGCAGCGCTGTACATTATAAAGTACAGAGTATACAAACAGGGGGATAAGTGCCATTATACAGATAAATTAAATTTACATAAACAAAGTTTCAAAGGTTAAGAATACATACCGTATATACTCTAGTATAAACAGAGGTTTTAAGGTTTAAAAAGTACCTTAAAAATCTCGCCTTGGTTTATATTTGTGTCATACGTGGGAAACCTAGATAAATTTGCCATCTTGTACCAACTAGCAAGCCTACCTTAAAGGGCATCTATAGTGGAAAAAAAAAAACACATTGCCCCTTTGCAAAGTTAAATTCATGTACTCTGTGCTGCCTTAATCCTATCTATGTCAGTGACTCTGTTTAACCATGGTGCCAGATCTGTGCGCAGCACTCCCCCCTTCCCCCTCCCCTCTGTTACCTCCTCCATGTCCCAACTCCGGCTAACCGACAAGCTTATCATGTGCAGTAGGAGTTAAATGTTCAACATCCTGAAAAAACACACCCACGCACAGTGGCCAATAGAAAGCAAGCTGTCCTGGAGACACGGAAGAAGGAGATCAGTACAGTTTACAATCTCTCTCTTTGTGACCCATCATCAATCAGTGAAGTCTATCAAGAAGGGGGGTCAAGTGCAGCCTTATATCTACCATGAAAGCTACCTCTCTCCCCCTGCTAATGCTGTTATCTCTATGTTTAGCAGGGAGGGGGATCACGTCACGGATTTGATTGACAGTCCAAGTAGGAGTAGAGGAATGCAATCACGTATTCTTCTAACTGGTGTATCTCAGGACAGAGAATGAATCTGAAAAAAAGTGATGACACTCTGGGGGTTGTGGGGAATTATAGAACACATGGAAAGAAAGGGGAAAAAAGTTAATTTTCCCACTATAGATGCCCTTTAAATTTGGTGCTATGTAAGAATGCAGAGGTAACAAGACCGGAGACCAGGAGAGCCAAGGACCGGAGCAAACAGACGTGGGCACGTCCATTTACATCATCCTCACCAGTCAGAGGAGGCCCGGTCAGCCCCGAACACAGCTCAGCCCTCTAGTAAGTACAGTATCTTTTGTGAACCTATGTGTATGTGGGGTTTAAGGGGTGGGCTATTACTGCTTGTGCAGTGGAGGGGGGGGTACTGTGAGTAAGTAAATGCATTTTATTAGGTTGTGTACTGGTAACTTTTTATTATTGGAGGCAAATTACTAATTGTACTGTAGGGAACTGTAGCAACCAAAGCATGCTGCTCTCAGTTTATACTTAAGTCAATTACTTTTATTAGGTAAAAATCTGTACCTCTGTTTATACACGAGAGAATATATATATATATAAATAAATAAATAAATAAATAAATAAAGCGAGGTGTGCCTTGACATATTAAGAAAGAAATCCCTTCCCCGAAGAGCTTACAACATACAGACAACATACAGATATAGATACAAGTGCAAGTATATACAAGAAACTATTATCTGGAGCTAGGGATAAAAATCAGTGGACCAATCCCGATCGTATGATCTGGATTGGTCCGTGTAGGTCCTGCTTTAACATGTTTTAAGGCAACTAACAAATAAAAAGATAACTACCATAGATGCAACATGATTGTATAATCAGTGGATCGTATGGCTGGATTTAAAGACTTGAACCAATGGCCCAATAGTAAAATGTATCGTATGACGCCAGCCGATCCCCCATACACAATCCAACGTTCATACGATGTCTGAATATCCCGATATCGTACAATTGTCGAGTGTATGGCACTATTACATAACGAAGTACCAAGAGACGTTTGTTATTGCAACACCAAATTTCCAGTAAGATTGCGGCTCTTGGGGCCATTTTTCAGGCGTCACCAACTCTAGTCATTTGTTTGACCTTTTTTTTTTATTACTTCCTATAGTAAAATGAGTCGTGTGACATAGCGAAGCATCAAATATAACAGAGGACGTAGCCAAGCACCATTCCTAAGAATAGTAGGCAAAGGATATTTATGGCACATACATATTGGATATAGTAAAACATTGATTATCCTGGCAACTTAACTTACTGACAGGGGTTAGTGGCAAATATGAATTAATCAATGATAAATCTGAAACTTGCCAATTCCAGTGAGTGTTCCAAACCTTCTTAATTGGAGGTGTAGCCGTTAAAAAGCCCAGAGGCAGATCTGATATATACAGTATATGCTTTTGTTTGGGTATTTTTGCATTTAATAGTTAAGTCCTGAGCATGCACCTTAGATCTTTGAAGACAGACAGGGAGATTCAATAAAAGTTCTTATCTTTTAAAATGGTGCTAATTTTGTCCCAACCAATCAGAACTTATGTAACATTTGAAAGCTAACATCTGATTGGTTGGGTCAAAATTAGCACCATTTTAAAAGATAAGTTTATTGAATAACCCCCAGTATGTTTAATCCTGAGGTTGCACCAAGGCAAGTACTAGTAATGGGGTGCCCACGTTTAATAGTACACATCTTTACATCACAAATAAATATTCCAAATGGTTATATTTGTTTTTTCTTCACCTTCGATTGGGTCATCTTAAACCTGTTGTTCAGCACAAAGACCCCTTTATCCACAGCCACTAATCCAACGTTGGCTGTATAGTCTGCTTTCAGCCTCAGTTTCATTGACGAACCAGGTTTTTGAATCATATCATCTCTGTCATTGTCACCTGTAACCACCAACTGCACAACAGTATCAGTGTATGTTAGTATAATTATTCCTACCGTTCAGAATGATCTATAGAAGGCAAACGTATTAATACTGTCAACCAGGCTCAACATTCATGTTACCATAGTAGAGCCAAGTACACCAATAGCTGCTTATCGGTGTACTTGCTAAGACTTGCTTATTAGTTCAGCATTTAGCTTATCAATTGCCATTAAAGCCTCATAGAAGGCACAACATTTATTTAAGGGCTACCATGGTAACATTGAAACTACCCAGAAGTCTCTCCTCTTTTTTGCATATAAGAAAGGGAGTCCTAACCTCAACCTCTCCCCATCTTACTCAACACCTTAGTGATGTTCCATTTATGAGCAATCTCCTACCTGATTGGCCAGGAGTATCCATGATGCACCAAGATGAACACTACTCATTACCGGGTCAGCCCCACTACATAAAGTTAGTGATACATGGAATGGTTGTACAAATGAAACATTCTATGAATAAATGTGTTACAGACGGGGTATAAAAAACATTCTTAGAAACTCACTTGAGGCTTATAGACCTGGACTCTTTCTACTGCATGTGTTATTTCCTCAAGTATCCCTATTCCTATAAAGTATTTTGCCTTCATTCAAGAATATTGTACTTTGGAGGATAATCAATTTAACAAGTCATCTTACCGTCCCCATGCAGGAATCTTCTACATCTACCCAGACTGAGTCAGACACAATTTCACCTTCTGGATAGGCTATGTAATATGCCACAATACGGAAAGACGGTATGAAAGCTTCAGTGACCCGTAGGGACATGGTAACGACTGGTTGACCAAATTGCCTCAGCTGTCTGCTCACAGTTATAATCTTCCCCCTGCTCATGATCTACAAGAAAGAAGGCATTGTATATATACTGCCAATACAATTTCAGGACGATGCATCGAGAGATCTCTAGAGATTTAAATATGGATATAGCGGAATATGATGCATTGTGATCCAGGTTAATCCTAAAGGTTATGAATGGACTAAGTCAGCCACTAGTTGAAAGTAAAAGCCATTTACACTAGCGGCCCTGGAATTCATCACAAAATATCAACTAATGCCGATATAAAAAGAAATGTTACAGTGTACCAGCTACATTTACTGCCGAAAGTGTAACTCTGGTTTCCATACAAGTGTCCTCCATTAAAAAAAAGCCTAATCGTACCTTTCAAATAAGCCTAGGATTTGGTCTCTAGCTTCTTTAAATCTTAGGTTACAGGCTTGTAAATTTACACTTTGTACTGACTGAGTTAGTCTTAGTCACATGATGTGCCGTGTAAAAAGCCACACCCCTAAAAAAAGAAAAAAAATACCACACACACACAATCTTTACAGACGCTAGCCACAGACCTTCAACCATTCTCTGTCCATTCCTCTACCTAATGAAAAAAAAAAAGGTTAGGCTGAAAGGATTTAGAAGACAAGGGTAATGCTTATGATGCAGCTGATTAAAGCGCTGTCCCAGCAGTGGGCATGTGATATCACAGCTCACAGAGCTAGCAGGAAAAACACCCATTATAATGCTGTAACTTTGGATAGACTGCAGCTAGAAGCATGATCATGGGGTCATTTTAAAGGTAAGAGTGTACCCTAGTTAATAAAGACACATTTACCCTTTAAAGATAGTGTGTAATTTACCAGTTTCTCAGTACAGAAATTCAAGGAAAGGGGTCAGCTGCCACAAAGCTTAAAGGAGAATTATACTCATGCAGTAAGTGACAATTTCCAAGCCCCTCCCCATCCCTCATTAACATATGTTCCTCAGTGTCAAGGATGGGAGAATTGTCAGTGACAATGATTGTGGGAGGAGCCATAAAGAAGTCGGTTACTGCATGAGTATAATTGTCCTTTAAGAGTTGGCACAACATTTTTAGTCATGTTCACATCATCAATCATACCCTAGGGAAAATGTAATCTTCTGTCTATAGGGATGAGATTAAGGAATCTTCTCCCTTCACCCTAATACATTTTCTTCTGAACCAAATAAAATTAATGTTGGGGGATAAATATCTTTAAGAGGAATATCTCATTTAAAAAAAATAAAGATAAATTTATAAAACATAGATTTGCTATAACCAAACAAATTGATAATACTGACCAGTATTATCAATTTGGAATACAGATATTCCTCTTAAAGATATTTATCCCCCAACATTCATTTTATTTGGTTATTACACTAGGGAATTACTGTAAGATAGTGTCCTGGTTTTGATGCAGGGTGTTATAAAATATAATTCTATATAATTTACTTCCCCTTTAGGACGTCTTTTATACTTTTCTTCTGAACCTCCAATCAAACGCTGAAGAACCCTCAGGGAGGCTCATAAATAACATAAAAGGAAAACCAGGTCCTTTAACATACGCCATAGGGAAAGCATAGAGGAGGTTACCAAGTAAAGAAGATTTCAGCATGTTCAAAGTGCAGTAAGGAGGTCCTATTACCAGATAGGTGAAATGCTGGATTTGATCTTGAACCTTTGGGTTAGAGTTCCGGATATTAAAATTTACTTGGATGGTTCCGCCAGATTTTATGTTGGATCCAGAAATACCGATATGCAAATAATTTCCAAACAAGGGACGGTAGGCAGTGGCCATCATGGTTGCAGATGCTTGCCGTTGGGGTGGTAAAGATGGGTCAGCGGTGGTCACCTAGAAAAAAAATGACAACTTTTCTCGGACTGGCAATAAGAAAAAAGATGGATAACATCTACTATGAATAGTTTGTAGTAAAGGCATTTGGATGAAAATCTCTGTAGGGGTGATCGAGATTCAAGGATTACAAATATATGTTCTTAACACGGACAGTTCTTGGCATTTTCCAGCCTTTAAGGCATTCAACCAGATACTTACAGTTACTGACAAGCTATTTATATTTGAGGCAGTGTTGACAGTCAGCCTAGTAGTTCCGTCGTCTGTGGTGATCCCGTCAAGAGGTCCTGGTTCAACTGTTACACCGACACCATTAGCAGGAGAACCGTCTGGATTTGTAACAAAAACCTACGGCAAATATAACTCCACAAAATGAAAATATATTAGAAGATTAAATTCTAATGATCAGCTTTACAGTTGTATTTATTTTATACCATGATAAAATAAAATTTAAAAATGATTAAACAATCTTATAAATCATCAAATCAAGATAAATAGGAATGTTACGATTGACACTTTGTATCGTAAAAGTATTTGAGGTTGAATAAAGTCTATCTAGTTCTCAGTAATATCTACATTTCCTGACTAACATTTGATCCAGAGGAAGGCAACAAAAAAATCGGAAATATCCCTGAATCAACTCTAGTTTATGTATCAATACCAGTGACTTGCATCCTTTTCTCTTGTGTGCACAACTGTAACTTATCCAATGTCTTCATTGTCAAGCGCCTCCTTTCCCCTTATTAATTTAGTTGCCCTTCTCTGAACCCTTTCCATTTCAAAGATGTCCTTTTTGTACACAGGATTCCAAAATCGCACTGCATATTCCAAATGAGGCCTTACCAATGCTTTGTAAAGAGGGAAAATCATAATTCTTTTATATAAAAGGAGAGGTATAGATTCAATGGAGAAAAAAGAGATTACTAAATACAGTCATATTGCTCCAATATGTATTGGGTTACACAAAGAACACTGATGGGTCTTTCCAGCTACAATTCACCTATTGTCAGTTAAGTAGGTACACAAACTTACTATTGTAAAATCTATAATAAATTGCATTGTGCAATGTTACATTAATGAAATAAACAACCAGTGTAAAATGCAAAATATGAATTTAAGAAGCAGGTTTGAGAAGGAAAGCAAGATTCTCACCATAACGTCAAAGGGCATCCCCGGCTTGAAGTATTTGGACGTTTTGGTGAAAAGGACTTTATAAGGCGATGTCACAATAAAGATATTTTCTAACTGAGCTTCAACCAGGTCACTTCCTGCAACAGACACAACTCAAACAATAGAATAGGATATTGTCCCAATATGACCAAAGCAGGTCTGAAAGGGATACACCTCACTTTTTTTTTTAAAGAATTTAAAAAGTCTTAAGTCTGGTAGACACCATACATTATTGCGACCCAATCGACTGATAGTTCGATCGATATTTTCATGGCTTTTCAGACATGACCGACCACACGTATCCGAAAACCACAGCCGATCATGCAGTTTTCACTGGACTGCACGCTCAGACGTGGAAAACTGCCACAGCCACAATTGTCATGACTAACAGTCTTTCCTTCTGGCCGACCAGCTAGAAGAGCCAAAGGGTCGGTCAGGAGGAAATATTGCATGGTGTGTGGAAATGATCAATATTTGTTAAATTGTGAGTTTGTGTAATGCCTTCTTAGTTATTCTACATATTCTCTCCCATTTTGAAAAATTAGTTGATTTCATACCCTTTGCTGTTCCCTGCTGTTGACCGTCTTCTTCCCAGGATGCACCACTTCCTTGGAATGTTCCTAACAGTAATTTCTACTGATTGGCTGTTGGATGGTCAAACATGCTCAGATCTCTACTGAGCAACTGAATCAACCCAGGTGCTGGGTCAAGGGCAAGACCATAAAGGTCTCTATTAGGGGTCCTGCAAACAGGATGTCAGTATTTTGGTTGCATTTTTTTTTTTTTTTATACACAGACACAACGCTGAATGGGCAGGTTAAGATCATTGGGATAAAAAAAAATACTGCTCTTTTTTCTGAAAAGCAAATGTATTTGCACTGAACTTCCCCTTTAAGTTAAGACAAATAGTAGAAATGCCAGTTGTTGGTTTTGGTTGCTGCTTCTCCTCTACTTTCCAAGATCCTCTTGTTTTGGTAGCACCTTGCCAGGAGACAAGTTTATTTGGCATAGACCTACATGTAAATGGGGTTTCCCTCACCAGCAGCAGAGGGACATGGGAAATATGAAGCACTAACAATTCTCTTAGAATTGTTAGAGAACAATCAAACCACCCAACTGCCAAACCAAGGAATGAAACATAGGAGACCTGCTCATTTCTGATTGGTTGGGGCAAAATTAGTTGTTTTAACTATAAGAACGGTTATTGAATCTCCCTGTTAGTTTCTATACAAATGTTTTTTTTGGTTTTTTTTTTCACTGCCCAAATAAGCACCATAGAACACAAGGCAATTTAGTAGCTTAAAAGGGCATGTCCACCCCTTTTAAAAAAATTTTATATGTTGTAGGGCTAATTCCCCCAGCCCCAACCGCTATATTATATTTGTAAGAAAGTCCCCCATTCGTTACTTACCTTCCCTCTCTCCTCCGCCGCAATGCCCGGCCTTCTGCTTGCACAGAACTGCAAGCAGGGGGCCGGACCGGCAGCCACGTCTGTGATTGGCTGAGAGGCAGCCAATCACAGACGCGGCTGCCAGAAGTTCAGAACGCCGTAGGAGAGAGGGAAGTAAAAAAATCGAGGGACTTTCTTATAAATATTTTATTGCGGTTGGGGCTGGGGGAACTATCCCTAATATGTGGGAAATGGGTTTTACACTAGGGGGAGGGAGAGGAAGGAGAGGGGGAGGGAGAGGAAGGGGGGGGGAGGGAGGGAAGAGCTGCTCTGAGCAAGCCAAAAACCTCTGAGAGGACAGCTCAGAGGCGGAAACAATTTCACTGGTGGCCAGGCTCCTGGTGGTCAGTTTTTTTAACTTTGGGGGGGACATTATAGGAGAACCATTTGGAGCTGGGATGTAAGGTAAGGATTTTTATACAGTACAGAGTGGGGCCAGTAGTGGGTTAAATTTTAGTTTTGGGGGTGGACATGCCCTTTAAAAATCGCCACTGAGCAATGCATGGACAATGGTCCACATGGTCTCCATATGTAAAACCATCAATCAGTTCTGAAAGGAAAGTAGTGTAACCAGAGTACAAAATGGTTAAAATGTCTTCGGGACACACCTGTATCCGTGACAACAGTGACTGTCACATACAAGGTGGATTGCAGCATCTCATTTTGGTTCGGAAAATACTTAGCGAGTTTTTCCCTTTCCAGCTCAGCACGGCCTTCACCATCATCGATCTGAGATAGAGAGACATGGAAAGGGAAAGGTTAGAGAAAACCAGCAATAAGATAAATATTAAATATCTATGCACTCCAATGAATATAGATTATAAGGCCACCAATACACCTTGTGTTACCTGGACTCTTGTGAGAGACTCTGCAATTCCTCTCTTTACATTATTCCTCTTTGTGCCAAATAGCACAAATGCGTGTCCTTGGACAGACTTCCCATACAGATACCTGGAGGGAGAGAGATAGGGAGAAATAATCCCGAGTATCCAATTAAACACAAAATACACCAACCCAGTAATAAGCCAAGTGCCATGGATCAGAAATGCAGCAACACGGTAGAGGACGGCCCTGTGGTAATGGGCTGAAACGCGTAGGTCTTCTGCCTACACTGTTTGTAATAAATCTATCACAAGACCCAGGAGTGCTCCGTTTGTTCCCTTACTGAACAAGTAAATTCCAACAAGTTAATTCCAAAACGTCACAGATTGTTCAGGGCAGTACAATGCTTTACTTGATTTTGTTCTGTTGTTGCTGTGATAGGAGTATAGAGATGTCAATCACAAGGAGCAGCAGACCATGTGATGTAGCAATGTCATGTGACCACACACTCTGACCTCTCACTTGTGGTTTGCTCAGAGTCAAGATTGAGATGTAAACTGACCAATCTAAGATAAATCTCTTGTACTGGGCGTTGGGCAGGCAGCTACTCATGGAGATCACTCTGCTGGAATGGTGACAGAGATTTGACAGTTGCTGTATGAAGGCTGGACAGTTGGTTTGTGGGGGAAAAGTCAGGTCAGATGGAAGTGGGAGTGGTTAAAAGAGGGAGGGGGGATACTGCTCCTAAACAAAATGTGTGCTGGATTGAAGGCATGCAGCAATACATGCAAATCAGAGTAAGTGCTACTCACATGTATTCAATTATAGATTAAGATGAGGCAAAGTCATTTTTTCAGTATAGCGTCCCTTTAAGTAAAGACAATAAGAACTGTGAATGGGATGGAGCTGCCACACTGCAATACAACTGCACTTTAAGGGGCTCTCTTCACACCTTGTGTCTCTTTTCCCCACAAACAAAGGCCACGTACACACTTCACTCAACCTTTCTTTTCCATGGGTCATTTTTGCAAACAAATTGTGCTTTCTGGGGGATATTGTGTATCAATAATTTAATTTGATCTAAGTTGCGATCGGCGCTGAAGGGGAAGTTGTTGCGATAGATGCTAAAGGGGAAGTTAGTGTGATATTGTGTATCAATAATTTAATTTGATCTAAGTTGCGATCGGCGCTGAAGGGGAAGTTGTTGCGATAGATGCTAAAGGGGAAGTTAGTGTGATATTGTGTATCAATAATTTAATTTGATCTAAGTTGCGATCGGCGCTGAAGGGGAAGTTGTTGCGATAGATGCTAAAGGGGAAGTTGATGCAATATGCGTTAAAGGAAAGTTGGTGTGATATATGTTAAAGGGGTAGTTGATGCGATATGCACCATAGGGGAAGTTGGTGTGATACTGAATCCTCCATTGTGTTTTCAACCAGGACGTTGGCAGGCAGGACGTAATGTGAACCAAGCCATAGTTCTGCCACTCACAGCCGAACAAGTTAATTGTAATTGTATCCTTTAATTGCAAAGCCTCTGTTATTCTGGGACATTATATAAGAAGGGGAACAGATTCCATTGACTGGTCCTGGATCAATTTCTTGGATCCATTTGGAGCCTAAAGTTAACTGGTAGCGTGTATCACAAGACTCACCCTAGGCTCTAATCTAACACACCTAGAACTACCTTTCCTTGTTGGGTTCTCCTATGTAAAGAAAAGATCTTGTTGTCCAATGCCCTAATTCTATATTATTTTCAAATAAGGAACCGAGACTTCTGGGTAATTTCCATGGTAGCCCGTACAAAATGCTATACCTAATAAAAGGTTTTTACAGCATTCCACAAGCTAAATGCATAACCAGAGAGCCAATCACAGACCGGTTTCGGTTTTATTGAGCCATCATCAGTGCAGTGCAGGCCTCTGGTTTTGCAGTGTGAAGTGCCTATAGACAGACGTCACTAATAAATTAAATAAGAAAAGGAGAAAATAATCTCTCCTAACTTCTTTAATTTATTAGGGACGATATTTATTATTTGTAAAGAGATGCTACATGGCTATGCTCATTTTATCCTCATATGTATGTGGGCACATGGACTTACTTGGCTTCAATATTCACTCCAAAAAGAGGGTCATCGGCGTAAAAATAGTTCTTGTCTGGTGTCAGAACCACTTCCATAATGGGCAGCACTACACGAATAAACATGTTAACCGTATGAAAACAGGGATAAAGAGCAGAACGAAACAAGACCAACACCTTGGTTAAAAAAAGCCATATTATGTATATGGAGATCAGCTAAAGAGGAGCGGAGGTTTGCAATGGGCATTATCCTTGCATGGGAAAATTAATTTGATGGGACATTTTGACCAAGGAAATAATCACTCCACGCAGGACAAATACAGACAAACATTGTACCCCGTATCCAAATGAATTAGCTAGGGGCAGAACTTTAAGAATCGGCCTTTGGGATATAAGAAGTTTATTTTGTATTCTTATCCCATCATGCTCTCCTCCCCACCAAACAAAAACTACAATTTATGACAGATCTCACTGGGGCACAGGAAGAAACAGTGGATTGTATCCAGAGTTCAGGTTAGTGGACACTTACCATATTCTTTCACTTCAAAGCTTGCGGTATAGTTTTGTTGAGGGGAGTCCTCATACTTTGCAGATATGTTCCACACACCAAGGCTGTGTTGGCAAATTGTGACATCAGTGTTATGGAAATGTACAACAATTATTTCTGTCTATTTATATACTTGTGCATACGAACAGGCAGCTGGGCAGTCACTGGCCACTCTATTTAATGGAAGTTCATTATGTTGCATTAAACAGTGGGAATTCAAGGTTGTCCTTACCTTACAAGTTCTGGCAAATCATACGAGAGGGAAGCAATGCCAGACTTGTTCTGGGGTTGGATGGATTCCTTACCAACAATTATTTCATCAGGAGACTGCAAAGGAAAGAAATTCAAAATACATAATCATGGCTCCAATTGGAAATTTGGCAAAGAGTTCTGTGGTTGGAACTAGCCATTGTTGCCAAGAAATAGTTCTGTGGTTGGTACTAGCCATTGTTGCCAAGAAATACTCGACTCCTTGTAACATTTTTTGCTCAGGACAATGGTGACCACTCAAGACCAAATATGTTTTGGCAGACAGAGGATTTGCAAGATAAAGAACCTAATGGGCTAAAAAAATAATTTCCCCTCCCCATCATTTGCAAGTAAAGTAGATAGAATGAATCTTAAAGTATAACTATACTCGCCTACACGATCCACACAGTTTCACTGGCAGTCTAGGTCCTCAATGCTGGGTTTGCCTTCTATCTTCTGCTGTACTTAGTTTGCTTTGTGGCTCTGAAACCACTTCCACCTTCGTGATCCCGGCCAATGAGAAGATACACTTTTACAAAGTGTGTCTTCTCATTGGCTAGAGTCGTCTCCTTACTGCAAATCTTTTTTTTTTTATTGACATTTTGCTTTTTTTACCAAATCAACATTGACCATACTGGCCACATAACTTGTGATCCTTCCCTGCACCAAGCCTCATTAGAACAGACTTCCCTCCCTACCTGGATACCTATCCAATACTCTGATCTATCAGAGAGATTAAGCACTGCCCATGGACATGGGGGTAGCAGTTGAGTTTTGTTTCAGTCTCCAGAAGCTATGGGACCAGATATTTTGAGTTATTTGAAATACAACAAACGTCTGTTAGAAATAATTGTGAAATCTTTTTATGGCCATATCCACCCTTAAAACAAAAAACTGGTGACTTGTCCGTTATCTGCCTCAACTGCTATTTTTACCACTTAAAGGGCAACTGTGGTCTCAAAACAAGTTAGGGTTAAATGAAAGCCTGCAGTATTTCCTTTACAATGAGCCGACAATCACATCTCTGGCTGGAGCCAGTGAGAAATTACATTGGGGTGAATGTTCAAACTTCCTGCTTCCAGTAGGTTGAGTGACATCACCTGACCTCTGCCACGCCCCTCCACCCCAGGTGAGAAGCATGCTCAGTTAAGACTTAATGCTGGGGAAAACAGGAAGTACCTGGGGGAAAAATTGACAGTTAAGAAGGGGAGCCAATTAATGCAGACAAAGGCTGGTCACATGACTACAAGCTTATCACATGGCTGAAAACTGGAAGTGTTCAACCAGGAAGTTACACTGCTGAACCTTTCCAGCAATAACTTATCATAGATTTTATCTAGAGATGTGATTTCGGTTTTATTTTGAAGGTGTGATGGAAGGCTTTTTATATAATTCTTACTAGTTTGGAAGAATTTGAGACCAGTTACCCTTTAATTACTTGCATTTTTAACAGGATATTTAATAAGTTATATTCCTTTCTGATAAAAAGGTATCCCCCTACTCCTTCTGCTCAATGAGCATTTTTATAAGCTTGAGTATGTGCAAAGGCAGTAGGGGGATTCGGCAATCATTGGTTGTGATGTCAGCATTTACAGCTTTGATTGACTGCATGGAGGGAGGGGCCAGCTTAGTCTGCCAGAATGGGGACAATAATTACCCTTAAATATCTAGTTAGTAATGCAGGTAATAAAGTGCTAAATATATCAGTTGCAGCAGGTAACGGACAATTGATCATTTTGTTTTGAGGGTGAACCCACCCTTTAAGTCCGGTAAATGAACAGGGATAACAATCTCACCATAAATTCGATGATCATTGGTTTTGTGACCGGCTGCATCTTGTAATTCATGGAGAAAATCCGATAAAAAACTGCAGGGAAAAAAAAAAAAAAAAAAAAAGTCGACATTTTATCCAGATCAATCACACGTGACATTTGACTTTAATGTGAAAGGACAGACTACAGATGGATATAAATTGATTGCTAAATCTGTGGGTCAATACCACATGTACCAGTCCGTATACCTATTCCTATTGGAAAAACAAACCCACACCATCTAAAGCATTTATTTAGTCATCGGTTTTTAAAATGATCCCATCGTTTATTTCACCAATATTTAGCTTTAAAATAATTATCCAGTAGATGGCCCTAGTGTTCTGGTGAGGTTTTTCCCTGCGGTTCTTCCTTCCTTGAGAGGGTCGGTCCTAAGTAGGGGGATAAAGAGGGGGACATGGGCGACATGTAGTAGTAGTTAGTGGTGTGGTTAGGCTATGGTATAGATCACCCTAGGAGAGACCGATAGGAGTAGGGTAGCTAATGGACAAAGTAAGGAGAGTTAGTAAGGACTGGAGTCCCGGTATCTCCCCCAGAGCAGGGCTTCCTATCGGGCCATAGGGTTGTGATGTGCTGCCAGGGTTCCACTTCATAGGCCTAAAACCATAGGGACATTTGCAAACCAACTACCCATTTTGCTGCTACTGATCCATATACATCCATTCTGATTGCAAGTATCCATGTTACATTTATTGTGTTCTAACAGGGAATGGTAGTTCAGCAACACCCTGCCTCCACTCTATGCAAGGGCCCACTCCCTATGATCATGGGCCATATGCAAGGATTTTCAGATGGTACTAAGTGGCCCAAAGTGTGCCAGGAAAATGTCCCCACACCATCACCAGCAGCCTGAACTGTTAAACCAAAGAAAAGCGAACCCATGCTTTTGTGGTGTTTATGTTAAGTCAACCGTGTCTGGTGAACAGTAGGGCTGACCCAACCATGTCTGGTAAACAGGAGGGCTAACCAAACACTGATCAGCAAGTTTTAAGACACCCCACAAGCCAGTGGCTGCCGAACTGTAGAGCTTATCCAACCCTGACCAGCTGGGCTGACCCAACCCTGACCAGCTGAACTGAAGGGCTGACCCAACACTGACCAGCCAGTGTTAAGACAGCCCACAACACCCACCTACGCAAGCCATGCCCACCCATACAAGCTACATCCACTTTTTTCTGTGGCAAAGTTATGGGGGGGCTTAACAAGATATACAAGAGATTGAACGGGTTTTGTCTGGGGATGTGCCGCTGGATTGGAAAAAAGCCAATGTAATACCAATATTCAAAAAAGGTAGTCGTTCACAGCCTGGTAACTATAGACCTGTAAGCCTAACATCAGTGGTAGGGAAGGTGATGGAAACTTTGTTAAGGGATCATATCCTTGACTTTGTCTCCAGAGATCATCTTATTAGTAGTAGTCAGCATGGATTTATGAGAAATAGATCATGCCAGACAAATTTAATTGGTTTTTATGAAGAAGTGAGTAAGAAGTTAGATTCAGGCACAGCTGTGGATGTGGTATATTTGGATTTTGCAAAAGCCTTTGATACTGTGCCACATAGGCGACTAATGTATAAACTGAGGACTGTTGGCCTTGAAGAAAACATTTGTTCATGGATAGAGAACTGGTTATTGGACCGCAAACAGAGAGTGGTGGTTAATGGAGCTACATCTATGTGGGCTAAAGTTCTAAGCGGAGTTCCTCAGGGTTCTGTACTGGGGCCGCTTCTGTTTAATCTGTTTATAAATGACTTAGAAGGGGGCATTGAGAGCAAGGTCTCTGTTTGCTGATGACACTAAATTATGCAGAGCTTTGGAAACTTCCAATGATGTGCAAGTGCTGCAAGCAGACCTAGATAGATTATCAAAATGGGCAGCAGAATGGCAGATGAGATTCAATGTTGATAAATGTAAGGTGATGCATTTGGGATTTAATAATCCCTGTGCCACCTACACCATAAATAACTCTGTGTTAAGTGCATCTGAAATGGAAAAAGATTTGGGGGTTCTGGTAGATAACAGACTTAGCTGTAGCAAACAATGCCAGGTTAGCAACAGCTAGAGCTAGCAAGATATTGTCTTGTATAAAGAGGGGAAGGAATCAAGAGAGAAAAATATTATTCTCCCTCTTTACAAGGCACTGGTAAGGCCACATTTGGAATATGCGGTGCAGTTTTGGAATCCCATATACAAAAGGGACATCTTGGAAATTGAGGCAGTTCAGAGAAGGGCAACTAAATAAGGGGAATGGAGGGGCTTGAATATGCAGGCAGATTAGACAAGTTAGGGCTGTTTACATTGGAGAAGCGGCGGTTGCGTGGGGACATGATAACCTTATACAAATATATTAATGGCCCATACAGTGAACTCTCTGGTGCATTGTTCACTAATAGGTCATATCAGAGGACTCGTGGACATCCTTTAAGGTTGGAAGAAAAGAAGTTTCATCTTCAGGTTAGGAGAGGTTTCTTTACAGTGAGAACGGTGAAACTGTGGAACTGTCTTCCAGCAGAGGTGGTAATGGCAAGTTCATTGAATAACTTTAAAAAAGGCCTGGATAAGTTTCTAAAACGAAAAAATATTGAGAATTACTGGTATTAATGCATATAGATCTGGTTGATCCAGGGATACTTTCCGATTGCCGTTTGGAGTCAGGAAGGAATTTTTTCCCCCCTTTTTTTAGCTGGGGTTTTTTGCCTTCCTCTGGATCAACTGTTAGGTAGGGTTAAAAAAAAAAAAAAAAAGGGAATAGGTTGGACTTGATGGACGAATGTCTTTATTCAACCTTAATTACTATGTTACTATGTTAATTACTATGTTACCTTAAAACATGGCCTGTTAGAGTATGTTATCTGTGCTTTGAAATCATTTTTGCTCTGGTGCTATCATTTTAAATGTTTTTCTACATGCCATAATACAAACATGCAAATTGAATAAACATCAGGGTCCCTGACTAGTCTAATATTTTGCTCGCCATCCTAATCTTATACTTGCAGTGAGCATGACCGCACCCAATGGGAGGGGGAAATAAAGGAAGACTTCCTTTCTGGAATTAAATCATTATTGATTCTCCTTGGAAGAGGGTTTTAACAAGTAATATATTGAAAACTATAGTTGGATTCCAATGAAATATCCGGTAATACCTGTAGATCCTGGCGTGTAGATGGTCTTATCAGTCTGTATGAAGATATAACCACTGTTGTACGACAGCAAGATAACTTTATCGATTGTACACACAGGGGAAGTCACGGTGACGTATACAAACTGTTTATTAGATGTGGTGATGGGTAAATTAGAGGAGGGAATCTAAAAAGGAAGGTCAATACTATATTATATACAGCAGAGACCTCTCACATTAGCACACAATACAGCAACAACTTCAAGTTTCCCCAAACGATAACAAAATAGCTTGTGACACATTTGCAGTCCCCAGTGATTTATCTCACCGTTACTTTGGCTGTCCCAAGGAATCCATTGTTCCTATCCAGGGAGATCTTGGCAGTAACCAGGTTGACGGCTCTTTGAGGAAAATCCTGGATATGGATGTCAGCATTGAAGGCTCCATTTTGTCCTTGAGCATCTACCACTATGGTTTCCTCACTCTCCACTCTCAGAAGATTTGGGGTTATCAGGGTACATCTGGCAGAAAGATTGAAATACAAAAGGAAAACATTCTGGGTCAATGGCGTAAATAGGAATCACTGGGACCCCCAGCAAATGTATAGTTTATAGTATTTGAGGTTGAATAAAGAAATACGTCCATCCAGTCCAACCCATCGAGCAATATAAAAACCACCAAATTTATGAAGGAGAAAAAATTCCTTCCTGACTCCAAGTGGCTATCGGAAATTTCCCTGGATCACCTCTTCTTTATGTATCAATACATACATCAATGATGGGGCCCCTACCCGTGCTTTATCTACAGTGGTTTTCTAGGAGGAGTCTGCCACTCGGCTAATCCTTTATAGAATCTCATCCCCCATACCCACATAGACATTCCTGAGCCTCACCTTCAAGCCCTTTCCGGTTTCCTTTAATTTCCAACTTCCCCATTGAAATGGCAGACCAATTAAATCCACCCAGCTACGCAAAACTGAACATTAAGGCTGAGGCCACACGCAAGTGTATGGGCTTTTCTTGTGCATTTGCGCATGCGTTTTCGCCATTTCGCTTTATGGAAACTCTGCGTTAACGCACCAAAAATGGTGAACGCATGCGTTACCAAAACGCGAAAGGGCGCGCAATCGCATGCGCATTGGAAACCGCGAGAATTTTCGCGTTCCCGCAATTTCCATTTTAGCGAAAATCGCGGGCGCAATCGCAAAACGCGCTAGTGTGGCCTAGCCCTAAAAAAGATAAGGGAACATGATCCAAACAAGGGCAAAAATGGTTAGAACTCTAAACTAAATGTAATTTTTAACTCAACCCTACAAAGACCATGCAGGTAATTCCAGTAATAGGGACCCACAAGTTCAGATATCAAAGGAGAGAATATCCTAATCTCGTAATGAAATCTATAACCATAAATTATGGCATTAAAATCCAATGGAATTACGTCCATGTTTCCAGAGAACAGTCTGACCGTATAGAGATATATGGTGGGTAACCCATTACACAAGGCCCAACATGGCCAAGCTGGAAGTTAAAGCATTGGACGTATTAAGTCCCTAGCTGGGTCTTAAACAGCAGAATAACAAGGTTTATCTCATGGCCCATTAGCTTCTTAAAGCGAATGGCCTGTCCCAGATTTACAGATTAGAAACAAAAACCCGACGTCCTCACCCCACCCCAAAAACACCCATTTTGCCCTTGTGACCACTGCTGCCCCTAAGCAAGTGCCTAATGATGAATCCGGCTCGGTAGATAACTTGCCTATAGTCAATGTACATGTTCACCGCTATAACAAGTCTTTTCTTTTTGTCTGCTCCTTAGGTGGTCGTGCGGTTGGGGCAGCCCCCACCATGAGATATTTCCGGGCCAACTGACACATGGTCGGTGGAAAATATTGTGTGTTGTGTACCCAGCCTAAATTATTAGAGACAACAGATTCCTGCTGAAGGGCAGTTATGTTGTGTGTATTTTGTAGAGGTTTTAGGGTTAGGTCCCACTATGCGTGTTACAATCCATTTTCTGAATGTAATATAAAATATAATGGAAATCGCGAGAATCAGTTCCCACTGTATAATTTGCATTCCGAATCGATGTGGTCCATTGTTTATCTGCACGCGTGCACGACTTTTGGTCCGTGTGTGTCAGAATCGCACTTTAATAATAGCCTATGGAAATGCAAAAAAAACTGCACACACATGGAAATCCACTGAAAACGCGGACAAAAAGAATTGTCCTAAACGCACCCCAAATGGACAGCAATACACAACACACACAGTGGGGCCTAGCCCTTAAAGCATTTTCAGATTTACAGTCAGGAACTTGCAAATCCAGATCACCTGTGGACTGTAGGACATCCTTAATAAATGCAGTTAGCAGGGCTGCATTATTTCTGACTCCATCTTGTTGCTTGTGTTTTTAAAAGGCTGATTTTACTGATCTGGAAAACCAGGCGACACCAACTGTTGAAGTTAATGCAGTTTAAATGCAATCACTTTGCAATCAGTGCAGCCGTGCTAATTGCATGATCTAATGTACAGCAGGCCATAATAACTATGCTGCCCTTTGAAGACAGCGACTTGTAACATTTGATGGAGTTGCACTAAAAATACATCCGGCAAGTTTGTCAGATCTCATGCAGTTTAAATGCAATCAGTGGGCAATCTTGCTGCCTGAGTTTTTAAGATGGAGAGGGATAGATAACGGATTGCACACTGCATGCCAACTGCATGGATTCTAACTCACTGGATATAGTTTTATAAGTATCCCCTGATTGACCACTAATCTGGCGACACCACACACACAAAAGGCACCGACCTCTGAGGTTGTATATACAGACAAGTACATTGTGTGGTAAAGAACAGAATTACAGTACCTTGGTTGAGCGTAGGATTTAGCAGGCAGGATCCCCACTAAGAGCCAAATGTAACTGACCCACATGATGCAAACCTGCTACCCAGGAGGGGGGGGGGGTTTAAAAAGAATTGAATATGGGCGGGTCTAGGACATCAGAAGACACGCCCATCTGTAAATGGATAACAAGGCTGCGGCCACACTACAAGGCTCGTTAAATGCGCAAACTCAATGTTCCATTACCGTGCGTATGCCCGGCGATTCCACCGATATTGGAGTGTACGCGATTTGCAAAAAAAAAAAAAAAATGGTGATCGTATATGATCGGATATAACCGGCCACACATTGCCTTTCTCACGCACTAACGGATCGTGAAACTCGATTGACGAGGTGATGTGGAATTTAAAGGAGAAGTAAAGCTTTTAAAAAGTTTATGCATAAAGTTAACATTCTGCAGCGATTAAATAAAGTGCAATATTTTCCTGATTTCTAAGCTATGCATTAAAGGAAAAGTTAGTCATTTACCAGCTTTTAACTTTCAGTGCTTAAAAGTAGAGATGGCCGGTTCGCGGACCCGAACCGGGATCCGCCGCGGATTTATCCCGTCCGCGAACGGCGGATTATTCCGGATTTTCCGCCTTCCGAACTTCCGAACCGCAGATTTTTTTTTTTCGCGAAAATTTTCGCCAATGGCAGCTAACATGATTATTGCCAGCTCGTTTTTACAGAAATCCTCGTTTTTACGAAATCCTTGGTTTTAAGGAAATCCTCGTTTTTACGGGAATCCTCGTATTTTTGAAAAATACCGTTTTTTTAAATTCACGCTAGCGGACTGTAATTTTTAGGTATTGTAGGCATTGATATGTGTTTCTAAGGACATTACCCAGGTCCCTGAGTGATTAAGTGTACATTACCAAGGCTATTTAGACCAATTTTAATGCAGATTTTGCCGAACTTTCATTTTAATACGTTTTAACGGGTCCGCTCGTGGATTTTCGAATTTACGGATTTTTTCAAAAATCCGCGGATCCTCGCCCGGACCGGATTTTTCGAAGTTCGGACATCTCTACTTAAGAGGAACTACGATGTTTACCAACTTTTTATGCAGTTCTTAAAGGTAAAGTGCGTCATTTATTATCTTCTTTCATTTACTTTCCTTTACTACTTTTCAGTGTACTAAAGGGAAAGTGTTTTACCAACAATCGGCTAATGTTTTGAAAGGAAATTAACACCTTCTTCCATTGCAGTGACCATTTCTTTTGGCTTAAATTGATCACGACCATGGAGGTTAATGTACACCTGCGATCATTGCGTAAATGTGCGAACCTTCGTTTGCATGTGGTAGATACAAAAATGCAGCGGTATTGTATGGGCGATCGTGGATTTACGTTCACAATCTTAAACCTACGATTGCTATCGTGATTGTACAATCGTGATCGTAAATTTGTGATTGCGGCAACGATGGTTAAAGGCGTGGTATCGCAAAATATCAACACTGTGCCTTTATAAATATGGCCCCTAGTCCTGTAATATCTTGGCCAAACTTCCAAAATTATAATTCTATTATGGCCCTCTCAAATTGTATATAGGTAACCCCCAAACCCCAAAGTTGCAATATGCAATCATTAAGTTGCAAACTTTTGTGGGGCTTTAAAGACACTTCTGACTGGGGATGTGAGAATGAGCGATATTGGTGAACTAAGTAACCGTGCTTCCGAATGTGGCAATGGAACATATGCAGAGATTATTGATGTGGGTGAAGAGTGTGGCCGCCGGCTGTAAGTATTCCAGTTACCTTGTTTAACTTACGAGCCAGGCAAGGCTTCTCACGCTAAGTCCCGTACTTGCAGGTCTGCCTGGATGTGAGAGACTATTTCGGAAGCCAGATTTATAATATCGCATTTTATTACTGATTTTTATAATTGGTACGGTTACCACGAGCCCAGAGGATATTGTATGGCCAGATCTACTTAAGTGATGCTTTAAGGGTCAGGGACGACTATAGGTTAACCACCTCCATAGACAGAGATGTCCGAGAAACCACACACATTACACAACTGAATATCTAGATGGAGGTTATACCATATGACCTCTAATAAATAAACCAAAACAGCTTAAGGGTCAAGGACGCCTGATACCTTGGGATTACAAATGTGTTTTTATGTAATATAAGATTTGTTGTTGCATAAGCACTTTAAGTTTGTAGTGTTGATAATACCAGATCCAGTGAATCACGATAAATGTATGGATTTAAAGGGACACTAAACTCCCATATTCCAAAAAAACAACTCTTTGCCATTTGTTTCTATTATTCACAGGGAGGTGAGAACGCTTATTCTCACCTCCCTGTGAATAATATTACTCTCGGGGGACCTGGAACTTACCTTACAAGTCTCCAGATTAGAGCTAACACCTACCCTTTAAGTCCTACTTAAACCCAACCAGAATCTCAAAACATGACTACATCATCTGTAATGCAATAAATCAACCTTGTAGGTAGAGGATACATGTATAAGATTCAATTATGTCAATTATATATAGATTTTCATTTGGAAAAACTCTCAACCTGTAACACAGAACTAAGCCTTTGAAGGCAAAGTGCATAAATAAATATTAAGAGCATTCTGCTCGCACAGCTGGCTAGTTCAGAGACCATTTATTTTACATAATTTAGAACATCTGGGAGACATTGAATCTGTTCTTGCTTTGGTCCGACAGAATCAACCAGTGATTAAGTGAAGAATTTTCATGCTGATTGTAAGAGAATTTGCTGATTATGCTGTTACATACAGATGGGGAGAGCAAAAACTCTGTAAGAAATTCTAAACATGGCTTTAAAAATAATATTGTTAGAACATGACAAAAATTAAATATCCCAAGAAGTAAAATCCCTCACGTTATTGGGATTTAAATGTAATGTTCCCTACATATATTTCTGATTCTATCAAGGAACCAAGGATACACATGAACAATATACAGCAAATCAGATCTAACAGGATTTATTAATTTATTGTGCATAACCCAGTTTAGTTCTTGAAGACGTTTCGCTAGTCATCCGACTGGCTTTCTCAATTCAGAATGACTTGTACAAGAATCTGTGGCAATTATGTACCCTGGAAAATCCCAATTAGCATATCACAGCCAGGTGTTAAGGGTGTGATTGGATAGTGGCTAAGAGGTGTTATAGGAACGCCCAGAGTAAGGTGTTAAAACAGCATTGTACATGGCAGACAGTTGGTGTCGAACCCCCACCTCTATTTAGGCTTGGTTTCTTTATTTTCACATAAATGGCCTCCTTGACACCTCTCTTGAACCAGTCATGTTCCTTTGCCAATAGGTTAATATTACAATCCTCAAAGGTAAGTCCTTTATCCTTAAAGGGCAAGTCCAGCACCAAAATGAAAACTTACATACAGATAAATCACCCTAAAAACCCTAAACAGTAATAGTTTGAAATGTGAAATATATAAGTCTAACCTGAAATCCTGCACAATGTCCTGTTTCCCCTGTTTCTGCTTCCTGGTTCTTCCAGTTAGTAACTGTCAGTTATGGATTTGACAGTTGACATCACAGCCAATGACTGAATGTTAATCCCCTGTCTGCCTCTTCTGAGCATGCCCAGGCTCAGTATCTGCTCAGTACAGGTTTCTAAATTGCTCAGTTTCCATGAGGCATCCAGAAGCATAGCAGGCATACAGTAATGAATTCATAGGACTAACTATGATATATCAACATAATTTAAAGAGGCCATTCCTTCTAAAAGATGTTCTTATGAGGCTGGAGTTGCCCTTTAAGATGCAGGTACACGGCTCCTGACCCAAGTCCTGGCTCTTCCTGACCCAAGGAATTGGCTCTTCTGGCTTCTACTAGAGAGAACCAAACCTCTATTAAGAGTCAGGGCTTTCTCCTGATGTAACAAGGTGAATAAAGAATTTCTGATATCTTGTTTGTACATTTTGTACTTAGAGATGGACCCAAACCCTTACCTGGTTCCAAATCGGATTTCACAGATGCACTGGAACTCGGACATTTCAAGGATTTCTGACTTTTTCTGGGGGGTTTTCTGAGCCACGGAACTGTTTTTCATAATTATCGAATGATTGAGAATTTTAAATTTAAAAATAGAAAAATTTTTAAATTTCTAGAAATTTCAAATTTACAAATTGAAATTTTCGAATATTCGAGAAATCTCAAAAATACTATGTTGAGCCATTTAAAGTAAGTTACCATTGGTTTTTATACCTTAATTTTAGGCTGAACTTATGTTCTTATTTTTCGAAAATCTGCAAATCTGCAAGCGGAATAGTTTCAATGAGTTCAGCCATCTCTATTTGTAATCAGTGGCGTAACTAGGATTCACTGGGCCCCCCAGCAAAACTATATTGGGGCCCCTATTTGTGGTTTTCTGGGAGGAGACTATATCTGTCATAGGAAAAATAAGATAGGGCTCATTATGTTTCTCCCCTGGTAGTTACGCCCTAGTTGTAGTATATCTTACATATGTGTGCTCAGAGCTACAGACAGCAACCTTAAACTGTAAAATCTTCTTTGAACCTCCCCGGGAGATAGCAAGGAGCAATATTCTAAAGTCTCAAAGCTGGAACAGTGCGAGAGAGTATTATGTTAATATATTATAAAATACTTTTTGTCAGCATTATTCTGTTCCAAAAAATAGATATCTGTCATTGTTAATTAATATTTTAAACTAACATGGTATTTAAGGGAAAATATCTCCAGATCTTTAACCCATGAGACATCTTTTTAATTGTATTTTGTTCTGCTAATTACCTGAATACAATGCTGATTGAGCAAACAGGCTATGAATCATTACATGAAATGATAATACGTTTTGTCCGTCCATTTATCGCTGTGTCCGTAGCTGACCCTTCCAACCCCGCAAGACTTAAACCACTAGGAATTTTCTTTCAAGTGTAAACTATATACAAAAGACCTCTGCTGTTTTGTTTAGCCCACTATCTCATTGTTTCTTAACTATCTCCGTGATTGCCAAGTCAGGCATGTGCACTCTCGGGTAATTAAAGTACTTGGCAAAAAGCTGCAATTTAAATTAATTTTGTTTTCTAAGCAAAAATATAATGTAGCTAGTGGACTTCAGTGTATTTAACAAGCAAGCCAACCCTACATTTTCTTTGTAACTTCATTTTAATTGAGGAAGTATTAGAGCTTGTATTGTAATCTGTTTGCTTCTTGTTGCCAAATTAATTGTAGCGGTGAAGAATGAAGAACTGATAAGAGGGTCAATCTTGTTAAACCGCCAGTTAAGGTGGCCATACAATAGTCCTTACCTTCTGACATTCCCATGATCAGGCTCAGTACAGGCTCAGTACAGGTTTGTAAATTGCTCAGTTTCCATGACGCATCCAGAAGCATAGCAGGCATACAGTAATGAATTCATAGGGCAAACTATGATATATCAACATATTTTAATGAGGCCATTCTTTCTAAAAGATGTTCTTATGAGGGTGGAGTTGTCCTTTAATACTGAAATGTGCCAGTGCGTTTTATAGGGGCACTTTTGATGGTCTTAGGGCCGTCTTTTCTCTCTTTTTATCGCCTCCTTCCTGAACTTGTTCTAATACCTGCCACCTTAGTTGGCTAACATTGTGTCTCATCTCCCTGAAATGTCTAGCCACACTGGACCTCATGTCCTCATTCCTTATGTATCCTCTGTGTTCATTAATTCTCTGTCTCGCCATTCTTTTGGTTTGGCCTACATATAACATCCCACATGGGCGTTTCAGGGCATTGATTACCTTTTCAGTTTGACACATGAAGTACCCTTTTACTTTAATCACTGTTCCCTTCCTAAGGGGCATAACCTCCTCTCCTTTAATTATGCTAGAATAGAGATGTAATGTGGGTTTGAATAGAACACAGTTTCGAATCGAATCTGAGGGTTTCGAAAGTCCCGACAAAACCTTTGGAACTCCCGAATTTCACGGAACCCGGATTATTCGAATCTTCAATTTTTTATCAAAAATCGATTTTCAAAACCGAACGTAGACGATTTTCAAAAATAGACGATTTTTTCGAAAATCGAAAGTAGACGATTTTTTCGAAAATCGAAAGTAGACGATTTTTTTCGAAAATCGAAAATAGATGATTTTCGAAAATCGAAACTCGAACTTTTGAACTTTCCTAAAATTTCGGAAATTCAAAAACAGGACGAAACTCAACAGTTTGGAACATCTCTATGCTAGAACAGTTCTGGCAGTTGAGGCTGGGAAAAGTGCCTATTTTTGAAAATCACCATTGTCCTTTTTATTGGGGTTCAATATCGCTTTTTACCAATATATCTTTAATATTCTTGCCCCTCCTGGGGCAAATCTCGGTTTCTTTTTACAATATTCTGTAAGGTGTTTTTCTCCTTCCAACACTGGCCAGAACTTTTTGGTTATCTTTCTCACCTCTGTGGAATGTCCCTCATATGTACCGACAAATGTTAATTTATCTTCCCTCCTCTCTTCTTTAACTCCTTGTTTCAGTAGTTCTCTTGGGATTTCTCCCACCTGTTTCCTTATCCTTTCTAGTTCTGGTCTTCCGTAGCCTCTGCTTAAGAACGTCCCCACTATTTCTTCACAATGCTTAACATACTCACTTTCCCTGGAAAAAAGTGAGTATGTTCTAAAAATATCTGCTCGAATCCTAGCATGTGAACGAACTATGTCTGCCAACCGCCTGACCTGAATTCAATCTTAGTCTTCAACCTACTCTCCTGACATTGTAGGTTCTGGTCTTTTTTGGGTTTGGTTCTGGGGCCGTGACCTGGAACACCCAAAAAGCCTAACATCTCACACTCAGAAGAGAAACCAAGGGGTACTTGATGGTGTATGGTTGTGTTGGGTGTGAAAGTTTGAAAAATAAGATTGTTTGAAAGTTGAAAAAAGGATGTTTGTACTGTTAAGGACTATGTGCTGCAGGACTGAGTGTGCAGTAGCAGACTAATCTTTTTCTCAGTTAAAGGGGTGTGTGCTGGACTTCTATATTCTAGTATTGTACCTGTTTGTATCACAAACAGGCGTGAAAGTGTAAGTGTTTGTTTTTTTTTCCTCTTCTTTCTGGCTCTTGCACTAATTGGTGTGGGGGTTGGGGCCCTATTAGTTAAATAGGATTCCAGTTTTTGGGCCTGTGGTTTGGACCTAACAAAAGGAAGTTTCCTGTGGAGGAAACGAACTAGTGAGTGCCTTCTCTTAAGCGACAAGACTAGACAAAGAAGGACATTGAAACAGAAGGCATAAAACAGTTTGTGCGTCACTGTGCTGGTTGTGTATAAGAAGGGACAGTTTTGTCAGTACCATGCAATGTGCATCGTGCCACATGTATAGGAACTGGAGCAGACGTTCCGGGGAAACTATGTCCGGTCAGGTGTGAGTGGGTTGCCTGTTTGGAAGCACTGAGGTGGGAGTTAAGGGGGCAACTTGCAGCATTGCAGGAATGGGCAGAACTGGGGGGTCAGCAGCACTGGCTGGGGCCAGTATAGAGGGTGGGTGGAAGAGGGACAGGGAAGGTTGAGGAAGGAGGTAGGTATTTGTTTAGGTTACTAGGGGAGTGGGGGACGGAAGAGTAGGGGGGCTTCTTCCCAATTGTCCATCCCAACAGATTTGCCGCCTTAGGTAAGAGGGAGTGGAGGAGGACACCTGGAATTAGCATGTATGGAGGGGGCTAGTCCCTTGAGCACCCAGGGGACTCGCATCTCGTGAACAAGGGGGGGAACGAAGGAGGGTCCGGAAGAAGGCAGGTGGTAGTGGTAGGGGACTCCATTATAAGGAAGGTAGATAGGGTAATCTGCCGCCAAGACCCTACATGCCGAACTGTGTGTTGCCTGCCTGGTGCTAGGGTTCGGCATGTGGTGGATCTGTGGTGTAGAAGATTATTGGGTGGGGCCGGGTGTGACCCGGCGGTCTTGGTTCACATTGGTGCCAATGACAAAGTTAGAGGTGGAGGTGAGGGCTAAAACATGATTTCCGAGAGTAGGGGCCAAGATAAAGCAAGGACCTCCCGGGTAGTGTTTTCAGAAACTACTACCGCAGCCACGTGCTTAAGCCAGGGAGACAGCGGGAGCTTAGGAGCATTAATGCGTGGCTAAGAGAGTGGTTGTAAGGAAGAAGGGTTTGGGTTTATTGGAAACTGGGGAACTTTGCTGCGGCTACAGGCTCTTTAGTAGGGATGGGTTGCACCTCACTGATGGTGGTGCAGCTGTTTTAGGGGAGAAGATGGCTGGTAGAGGTGGGGATTTTAAACTAGGTTTGGGGGGGGGGTATTAGCAGTCTCACTGGGATAGATAGGCCAGGGAGGAAAGCAGGGTGTAGATAGGCCAGGGGGTGGCGGAAAGGGGGGTGGGGCTAGCATAGGGGATAGGGAGGCATGTGTATGTAAGTGTACGAATAAATTACAGGATCATAATCTAAAATGTATGTTTGCAAGCGAGAAGCCTGGCTGACAAATGGGGTGAATTGGAAATGATGGCATTGAATGAAAGTATGATGTAATAGGTATAGAGAAACGTGGTGAACAGTTCTCACGACTGGCTGTAAATATAGAAGGATATGCCTTGTTTAGGCAGGACAGAAAAAAAGGAAAGGGGGAGGAGTATGTGTTATGTTTAAAAAAGAATTGAAGCCAAATTAAAAGAAGAGATAGCTGGTGATATGGATGATAAAGTGGAGGCAATATGGGTGGAATTAGGGCAACAGGAAAGGAGGGTTAAGTCATTGTTGGTGTCTGCTATAAGCCGCCAATGCTAGCAGAGAGGAGGTGATCAACATTCATATGCAGTTGGCAAGGGCTGCAAGTTTGGGGGTGTGCTCATTATGGGGGACTCAATTACCCTGACATTGATGGGTGTGTGGGGAACTGCATACAGAAAAAGGGTGATGAGTTCCTGAATTTGCTGCAGGATAATTTTCTCTCACAGGTGGTTGAGGTTCCCTCTAGAAAAGGAGCTCTGTGGATCTGGTAATACTAACTTTGTGGAGCGCATTATAGATATAAAGGTAACTGGAGGGTAGGGAAAGTGACCATGAAATAGTGGCATTTGGACTTTGTTATCGAAGAAGGAAAAGTGCGCTGGGTGACAAAGACATTAATTCAGGAAGAAGCAAATTTTCCCAGGTTAAAAGCAGCTCTCAGAATGTCAACTGGGATAATGTATTATCAGGTAAATTTACTGAACAGAAGTGGACTGGTTTCAAAGGGATTTTAAGCCAGTTCACATCTAAATTATACCCTTGGGAAATAAATGTAAAAAAAATAAATCCGCGCCCATGTGGCTGAATTCTGATGTAAAGAGGCAAATGGAAGAAGAGAAGAGAAGAAAAAGGCATTAAAACCTTTAGGCCGAGGGAACGGAAAGGTCCTTTAGGGATTATAAACAGTAACAATGAGTGTAAGAAAGCAATCAAACTAGCTAAAATTAATAATGAAGGTAGGATAGTGAACCAAGCATTACTAAGCCTAAAAAATTTTTTAAGTATATTAATAGTAAGAAGATGAGGACTGAGAATGTGGCACCATTAACTAATGGGGTATAGTTAGTTACGGAGGATGGCGATAAAGCAAATGTCTTGAATAATTTTTTTCCTCTGTTACACTATAGAAGATCTAAGTAAAAATCATAGAGTATAGTAGCAATAATGGTAAAAGATTCAAGTGCACTTTGGTTAAAAGAGGATATGGTACTGAAAGAACTAAAGAAGGTTATATAATAAATCTCCTGGACCGGATTAAAAACATCCTCGGGTACTTAAGGAGCTAAGTTCAGTTTTATCTAGGCCATTGTTTCTTATTTTTGCTGATTCCTCATGTCCGGTGGTGTGCCTTCGGATGGAAAAAGGCTGATGTTATTCCAATATTCAAAAAGGGTAGTCGTTCAACAGCCGGGTAATTGTTACCGGCTGTAAGTTTAAATTCAGTGGTGGGGAAGATCCTGGAAATTAATAAGGGAACATGTTCTAGAGTATGTTTCAAGGACTGACATTATAAGTAGAAACAGCATGGATTTAGGAGGAATAGATCTTGTCAAACTAACTTGCTTGGCTTTTATGAGGAAGTAAGTAGAAATTAGACTCTGGCATAGCAGTAGATGTAGTTAAGTTTATTGGATTTTGCAAAGGCTTTTGATACAGTCCCCCATAGGCGACTAATGAATAAGCTAAGGTCTGTTGGTCTGGGGAGTCACACTTTGTACATGGATAGAAAATTGGTTAAGGAATAGGATGCAGAGAGTAGTTGTTAATGGGGCTTTCATCATTATGGACTAAAGTGCTAAGTGGGTGCCACAGGGTTCTGTGTTGGGGCCGCTTCTATTAATCTATTATTATGATTTGGAAGTGGGTATTGTCAGCAAGGTTTCTGTGTTGTGACGACACAAAACTTTGTCGCATTAAAAACTTCAGAGGATGTGCAATCGTTGCAAGGGGATCTAGATAGATTATCACATTGGGCTGCTAAGTGGCAGATGAAATTCAATGTTGATAAAGTAAGGTGAGCATTTTGGACTTAAAAATCCTGTGCTACTTATACTATAAATGGCTCGTGTTAAGTGAATCCCTGTTGGAAAGGGATCTTGTGAGTTTTGGTGGATAACAAACTTAAAGGTAGCAAGCACTGCCAGGCGGCAACAGCCAGAGCCAGCATGGATGGTATTGTCTTGTATAAAGAGAGGTATGGATTCAAGGGAGAAAATGTAATTCTCCCTCTTTACCAAGCATTGGTAAGGCTCATTTGGAATATGAGTGCAATTTGGAATCCTGTGTACAAAAAGGACATCTTGAAATGGAAAGGGTCAGAGAAGGGCAACTAAATTAATAAGGGGATTGGGGGAGCTTGAATATGAAGAGAGACTGGAAAAGTTACAATTATGTACGCTGGAGAAAGGCGCTGCGTGGGGATATGATTACTGCGTATAAAACATTAACGGGCCATACAATAAACATATGGGGGCATTGTTCACCAATAGACATGTCAAAGGACACGAGGACATCCCTTAAGCTTGAGAAAAAAGGTTAGGCTTCAAACTCGGAAAGGGTTTTTCACTGTGAGAACGGTAAAGCTATGGAAATGTCTTCCAGTGGATGTTGTAATGGCAGGTTCATTGGTCCGTTTAATAAAAGCTGGATGAGTTTCTGCAAACAAGGAATGTTGCAAGTTACTAGTATTGATAAATAAAATAGAGTTGATCCAGGGAAATTTCCGATTGCCACTTGGAGGCAGGAAGGAATTTTTTCCCCTTCATAATTTGGTGGGGGTTTTTTGCCTTCTCTGGATAACAGTTAGGCAGGAAATGGGATATTGCTAGATGGGTTGGAATGGATGGACATATGTCTTATTCAACCTCAAATACTATACTATACTTAGACTCTGGTTTGTGTGGGCTTTGCACTTAATCTTCCCATTATTACAGGATATTGCATCTCCATGTTAAGTTCCGTTCACATGTCCCATAGTATCCCTGATGCACGACTCTCAAAAGCAAGACAGACATGTGCCACACGGCCGTTTCAGAACAATAGTCGTGCGTGTGTATGCGATCCCTCGGCATTGTTTGCTGATCCGCCATGGCGTATTGACAAATGACGCCCAATGGAATGCAAACACTCAAACGACTATTGGGCATAATGGCCGTTTGTTGGTGGCTGTGCATTAGGCAGGCTTTAGAGTAAGGATATATTGAGATGTGCTGCCAGAAGCAGAGGAGAAGGCTAAATAGAAATGGGAAAATTTACCATCTAAAAGGAAAATAAAAATGATTCCAAAATTCATTAAAGGAATAGTTCACTGCAATAGTGAACTATCCCTTTTCTACATTGATTGAAGCCCGGGAGGTTAAGGAGCTATCCCTTACCTCCCATTCTTCAATCAATGTTTAGATAGCCAGGAACGAACTTCAGAGGAAATTAACGACTGCTTCCTGCTTCTGTTACATTATAACGCGCATTATCGGGCATGCCCATTATAGTGTAACAGAAGCAGGAAGCAGTCTGGAAATGTCAGTGTGGCCCCGCTGGATCGCGTGAAAGGTAAGATTTTCGGAAGTTCGTTCCTGGCTATCTAAACATTGATTGAAGAACAGGAGGTAAGGGATAGCTCCTTAACCTCCCTGGCTTCAATCAATGTAGAAAAGGGATAGTTCACTATTGAAGTGAACTATTCCTTTAAATTGAATTAGATAAATAGAGAACTGGTCTATAGCTATTTCTGTAATGTGGTAGAATTTGTTCCCTTTATAGTAATCAAACATACAGACAGATGGGTAAACTTACACTTTACTCTGTAACCGCTCTAAATCAACATCTCATGTTAGTTCTTTATTCTACATTTGTGTACAGAAACTTTGGAAATATGTTCATTGCCTCACATGCACCTTATGATAGGGGTGGTGCTTGCATTAGAACTAAGAGGGGTAGAAAAATCGATCAATCAGTTGAGAGATGGAAGTATATAAGAGGTTTACCAGTAGGTTACACAACCAATACATCATCGATCAGGCCTCAGGGAGGTAGAAAGGGGCTGGGGTTGGAGAAAAATCCCATGGTCTGTGTAAATCAATAGTGAAATGGGGGTACTTAATTTGCTCCACAGACTGTCACCCTTATCCAAATTCTATGCACAAGACTCTTATTTATCAGGAGTGGGCCCCTCACATGTGTTGGAGGCAGGGTGTTGCTGAACTACCACTCTAGACAGAATGCAATAAATGGGCACAAGTGGTTCTTGAACCTAAACAGTATCTTATTCATTAACAGAATAATATTAATAAGGCATTGCAAGTAGCACAATAGAGGGGGCATAGCATGGCACAGATATCACATACTCACAAACCAGAAACAGCATAAATAACACTATGCTTGTTAGTGCCACCCCAGCTCTCAAGTCACTCTAGTGGAATCTTCTACCCCTATGTCTGGCACTATGTCCCTATTCTTGGGTGATATACCCAGGACTCTTGTCCTTGCTAAATCTCCTCGTTGGAGCTCAGGCTGCTCACTAGCTATCCTACTCCTATCTGTCACTCCTGGAGTGATCTATAACAGGGACTAATCTCTCACTAGCTGGGCCTACCTGTTATCTAGGTCACAGGCTCTTCCCCTCTCCTCTGGGGAAACCCCAGGAAGTCGGAAAGAGGCTGAGCACATGAGTGCTCTCCCTTTTATACTTTTACACAGTGGCCCCTACTGGCCAAATCCTGTCAGAACAAGAAGACTAAAGGGTAACTAGGGTTTTTGCTGCCTGAGGCAAACTTTAGAATGCTGCCTTCGATCGCATTGCGGCCGCCAAATTAAAGTGGGCGTGGCTTCGTCGGTGGGCGTGGCTAACATTTTACAGTTGCTTACAGGCCACTTAATCTAGCCAGGCCAGCCCCCCACCATGACAAGACCCCAGTCAACAGGGACAGGGAGGTTAGGCCAATGAATCCAGCCCCCCCCCATGATAAAGAATCCAGCAGGTAGGTTACATTGCAGGCCATGAGGGCTGGGCTGAGGCCACTGAATCCAGTCAGCGACTGACTGTCAGCCCCCCCTAAACGCCCCTATTCCACCCCAGGCTGGATGTCCTGCTTTGAGCTGTGTGACACAATCATAGACAGTCACAGACCGTTATACAGTGGACCACAGGCCATCCCCGGGGGGGAGCACCCCCCCCCCCCATCACACACCCCCCACGTTAGGCCTGTCCTGGCTGTCGTGATGTGCACATATATATAGTTATTTATGGATTTCTAGAGATGAGAGACAGTCACATTACTTACAGTTGCAGCCTTGCAGGCAGAAGACAGCTAACTCATGTCTGTGGTGGTGTGTGCGACTGCCCGGTCTGCTCCAACTTGGTTCTGTCGAACCGTGCACTGTCTGATCTTCTGATCTTCTCACAGTGACATCACAGTGACAGACAGTGCAGTGCTGGGCTGGCCTGCTGACCACTCCGAATTCCATCCACACAGCACAGGAAAGTCCGGACTCCGGAATGACCTCATGATGACCAGGCTGTAACTGTGAGTCCTCAATGTTACTTGACGCCGGGTCGGGAGCGCGCTGCAACTTGCCAGACCAGTGCCGCAGCCTATCATCAGCCACAGTCACCAGTCCATAGCTCGCGGCTCGCTCGATGGTCGCACCGCCAGCAGTTGTCACTCCCAGGTGCAATCTCCCTTCCCTCCCACAAAGATAACAGGCTTTTGCGCCGGCCGCATGCGCGGCACTTGCCTTAACGCTAGCGAGCGGTTATGTACAAATGAAAAATTTTGGGGGGGGCTCTAATTTTCCGCCTTTGGCAGGATGCCGCCTGAGTCACATGACTCAGTGAGCCTCATTACGGATGCGGCCCTGAGTATCCTACAGTCTTTATTTTGCAACCTCGTTATAAACTTCAGTTTTGTAAACTTGCCTCACTTTGCACCATAAGGTATCGAGAACCTTTGATTTTCCACCATCTGGTTTGGATTGTTGTTCAAACTTTTCCTCACCCCTCATCAGCGTTCCAAGTCTTTGTTATACCTCATCCTGTGGACCCTGTGGGCCAGTACTCCAGTCGGTTGCAGTAACCTATCTGAGATATTTAAGTGGTATATAATTGTTGGTTTAAATCTCTTCTGTTATTGTTCAGATAGAAAACACTTAAGTGTGAATCTTCAACCCAACCAGCGTATATCTCTCCTGCTGTTTCCATGTCACCCCCTTTGTACTGCACACTCCGTTCTGGTTTGTAAGATGCCCTATGGAAAAAGGTTTCTTGAGCACATTCTGTTGAGGATCTCTTTCTAGAAAATCTCATATATGCCAAAGAGGAGATCATTTAGATCTAGTTCAGTATAAGGTCTCTGATAAATCTTGATGGTTCAACCTTCAAATCCTATAAAAAGCACAAAAGTATCGTTGGTTGCGACATAGGTGTACTTTTTCTGCAATAATCTTTAGCTCTGCCCAATTGCTGATAGGCCTGATGCCAATAAATGTTTAATATAAAAGCCCTTGTTTGTGAGTTGCTGCTTAGTTCCCTGATCTACATCATGGGCTATAGAATATCCTGCTTCTTTCTTCTTCTCCTATTGGCTGGTTCCTACGCTACACCCCAGTAAGTATAAGATTTGTTTTTTAATGCAGATGGTATGTTTAAGTCTTTGTTATGTAAGTAAATTAAGGTGGTAGGGCAAGATGCACCTTCCTGTGAAAAGGGCGACTAAATTAATATGGGGATTGAAGGGGCTTGTCTATGCAGGCAAATTAGACAAGTTAGGAATGTTTATATTGGAAAAGCAGCATTTGTGCTGTGATATAAATTTATATAAATATAGTAATGGGCCATACAATAAACTCTCTGGTGCATTGTTCACTAATAGGTCGTATAAGAGGACACGTGGACATCATTTAAGATCGGAAGAAAGTGGTCTGGATAAGTTTCTAAAGCTAGAAAATATTGAGAATTACTGGTATTATCGGTAATACATATACTGTAGTTCTGGTTGGTACGGGGATACTATGATAATATTAGATTACTGGTATCGGTAATACAATACGTGTTTCTGGTTGGTACGGGCGTACTAATAATTATAGAATTACTGGTATTAATACATATACTGTAGTTCTGGTTGGTACTGGGATACTATATAATATATAGAATTACTGGTATTAATACATATACTGTAGTTCTGGTTGGTACGGGGATACTATATAATATTGAGAATTACTGGTATTATCGGTAATACATATACTGTAGTTCTGGAACATCCAGGGATTGTTTCTGATTGCCATTTAGATTCAGGAAGGAATTTCCCCCTTCTTCTGGATCAAATGTTAGGTAGGGCACATGATTATAAAGGTATAAAGGTTGGACTAGATGGACCTATATCTTTATTCAACCACTAACATTATGTTACTATCTAACTGTAAGACAGGCGTGTTAAATAAGGTTCTCATTAATTCAGGTCATGGTGCATCTGTTGTATTCAGTTAGATCAACAGGACTGTAAGACAGGCATTATGGATATCGCTATTAAGAAAGCCTTGTGTAGAGGCGTAACGCGTATAGCGTTTTTCTTCTATGGCTACTAATCCTCCTTGTGGAACCTCCTGACCTATGCACAACAGTGCTGCCATTACTCCCATGGTGCTACCTTTACTCACCTTGACTTACCTCTTCAACTGGGACCGATAAGTGTGTGAACTGGGGCAGCTTGTGAAAACTTAGGGATGGTTTTGGACTACACATTTCTTTCCACCTTGGAGGTGTTGTGTAATCTATGTGTACATTACTTTTTTAAATATGTTTTTTATAATCCTTCCCCTGTCCATTTGCCGCTAGGTACTGCCTAAGAAATATAAGGGCCGTTGTCTAGAACTTACTTTCTTTATGTGTCTGTGTAATAGCTTATCTCTTACTTGGTATGAAGGCATTTGGGTTAGGTTATAAAGGTTGGACTAGATGGACACATGTCTTTATATAACATCCAATACTATGTGTAATATGTAAACTGTTATACAGACTATGGTAGGGATATAAAGGTTGTGACTAGATGGACGTATGTCTTTATACACCTCCAATCCTTGTTACTATTAACTGTTATACAGACATTATGGGTAGGTATAAGGTTGGACTAGTGCATACATTCTTTATCAATCCTCCAATCCTATGTTACTATGTAACTGTTATACAGACAATTATGGGTGGGGTATAAAGTGTTGGACTAATGGACGTATGTCTTTATACAACCATCCAATACTATTTTATAGTAACTGTTATAAAACAGACATTGTGGGTAGGTTATAAAGGTTGGACTAGATGGACCTATGTCTTTATACAAAACTCCCTACTAGTATGTTAATGTAACTGTATAACAGACCTTAGGGGTAGGGTATAAAGTGGGAGACTAGATGACGTATGTCTTTATACAACCTCCAATACTATGTTACATATGTAACTGTTATACAGACATTATGGTAGGGTATAAAGGTTTGGACTAGATGGACGTATGTCTTTATACACTCCCCATCACTATGTTACTATGTAACTGTTATACGACATTATGGGTAGGGTATAAAGGTTGACTAGTGGACATATGTCTTTACTTACTTACCTCACAATACTATGTTGTTGCTCCCATATGTAAGGTTTCATACAGACGAGTTATTCGCGGTATGTGTGATTATACTAAAGGAAATTTGAGCCCCCTCGGATGGAACGTTATGTGTTCATCTGGTTATACAGACCTTTTGCCTCTTTATTATATTTGTTATAGTACTAGATATAACTGTTTATAATCATTGACATTATGCGGTTTAGGGTAATACCCGCCGTGTTTGGAAACTAGTGATGGGACGCGATCATCATGTCTTGTATACCACCAGTCTTCAGCTACTAATGCCTTATACGATATGTAACGTGTTCACGACATTATGGTATGGGTTCCAAACAGGTTTGGACTTGAATGGTGCGCTGTAAATGCGTCCTTTATACTACCCACTTTCAACTACCTCCAACACTAGTTTATCTCCCATTGGGTGATATTGCCGTGTTTATGCAAAGGACAGCAGTTATGGGTAGGGTATAAAGATTGGACTAGATGGACCTATTACTCTATCCAACCCTCCAATCCTATAGTCAGCTATGTAACAATGTTCTAGCCGCGACCCTATTATTGGGTAGCTGTGTTGTATCGGCCTAACAGTGTTTGGACTAATAAAAGGGCAGAGTGCAATAACTAATGTACCTTCTTCGTCCAGCTTTTCCAACCTCCAATTTACCTAATGTTGTAAGATGCGTAGACATATTGTGCACTGTTATTAATTACCAGACATTTATTGGGGGATTGTAATTAGTGTGTAAGGAGGTATAAAGGTGTTGTGGTGGACTAGACTTCAGGTGACATATGACTTTCTCTCACCCTGCCAATTACTCTTTTTTACGTCAATGAACCGTGTGTATGACCAGATCATTTTGATCTGTACATGTGGTGCTGATTCTATTAACATCTGTTTCAGACCCTCAGCCCTGTGGATGGATTCTTTTATACAATCTGATCTTCCACGTTACCCATGTTGGTATAATATACTTTTTAGAACAGACATTTGGGGATGGTATAAGGATGGCATAGATGGAACCTATGTCTTTATACCACCTCCATACTATGTTACTGTTTAACTGTTAACAGACAAATTATGGTGAGTCGGGTATAAAGGTTGGACTAGATGGATGTATGTCTTACTACAACCAAAATCCAAGCCTATGTTAATAAAATGTAACTGTTAAACAATGTTACACTACCTTCCTTAACCTTACGTTGGGGTATCACGGTAGATATTACCTAAGGTGTTTTTTCTTCGGACTATAGAGTGGTAACTATATATGTCTTTAAGTCGACCTCCAATACTATGTTTAATGATGTAACTGTTATACAGAATTATGGGTAGAAAAGGTATAAGATTAGGACTAGATGGACTATGTCCTCTATACAACTCCCTACTATGTTCTATGTACGTTCTACGACATTAGGGGTAGGGTATAGGTTTGGACTAGATGGACATAATGATCCTTATAATTCAAAACCTCAATACTATGTTAATAGTAACTGTTATACAGACATTATAGGGTAGATAGTATAAAGATTTGGCTAACTGATGGCCCGA